>CM040243.1:126835827-127135827 GCA_022545495.1 Chrysanthemum lavandulifolium
GGAGAGTGATTTAATTTAAAATATTTTCATACAATATATCTTCAAAAGTCCGTTTTGTACAACAAAAAGTGGTGATCTAAAGATTTAATGTTATGTCATGGTATGATTTTTCTTTAGAATCAAGGTCTTTCAAATGAAATCTTTTCTCGTTTTGTTTGATTGTGAAATTGTTTTGTTTTACTTAAAAGATCTCTTAAAAACTATCATACCGACACTAACAATCTTTAATGTCTTAAAATGGTCCAGATCCGCATCTTTCAAAATTGAATCTTGCCACGCCTTTCCCCAAATTTTTCTAAATGATTTAATCGATTGGGATCACAAATCTCAAATGGTTTGATATTTCGATCGGGTAGAGATCGTGATTTAAATCTCAAATCGGTTTTAAATAGAATTGGTTTTAGTCCTTTATAGGCACTCCCGCCCATGTGCCAAACGATTTCAATATACATAATGCACATGTTGAGGAGGAGGATTTATCCAAAACCGTATGAGTATTTAAACAAGGCCACATTTTCTCCCATGTTTTCTAAACCTAATTAATCACTTGAGATCCAAAATCTCAAAGGATTTGATATTTTGATCGGGGAGAATTTGTGATTTAATAATGAAATTTGATAAAGTTGATCGCTTTGATTCAGCCAGCAGTCGCTTCTCATATGTGCTAAAACGCTTTCAACCTCAAGCACATATCGAGGGGAGCAAACCATCGAGGTACAAAAGTTTTTTAAAAAGAGATTATAAAGTACCTTGATTGTGTTTTCAAATGGTTTTCTTAATGGATTTTGTGATTGTGGATGTGCTTCAAAAGAACTCTTGCCTCTATGTGATAAAATGTTTTAAAATATCCTATGCACATATTGAGGGGGAGAATTTTACCAAGAAAATCAAATGGCTTTTTCGTATGAAAATTGTGATCAAAGAAAATATTTCAAAGTCCTCTTGCCTCCATGTGCCAAACAATTTCTAAATCACACGCACATGTTGAGGGGGAGGTTTTCTAAATGATCAAAACCATTAAGGTACAAAATTCTTTGATCTCGTATCACAAGTACCTTGATTGTTTTTCCAAATGTTTTTTCAATTGGTTTCATGAAGGAAAGAACAATACCAAAAGACCGACCAATTTACTTTATGCATGGAGTTATAAGGATGGTTAGGTTAGGTATTCGCTCCCACGATCCGCCGTAATCGGAGGGATCTACCCAGGACAATCCACTAGATAGTGTAGAGTCCTTAGGTATATTGAAAAAAGGAGAAAAGTGAGGAATGGGAAGAGTGCAGATCGAGACCGAGCTAGTAATCGAATAAACCCAACAAGGTTCTAGTTATGAAGTCTCGTAAGCAAAGGGGTTGAAGAATGAAAAAGAAATGAATGATAAAAGGGTGAAAAGAAATAGCCTCCATCAATTCAACCTTAGGCGTAAACCGGTTCAATTCATATGCTACCGGTGGTTACTAAGGTAACACCGGTATTGAAGACAAGACGCCATGGACCCAAAGGATGCATCAGACTAAACTTCCCAAGCCACCAAGTTCCTCTTAAAAGGGCTTGTTTCATTCTCACGGGAACCGACATAATCTATCGACTTTCTCTAGAGATGGTTGATATTGAAGTAGAGACCCTCTCCCTAGTCTCCCAAGACAGAACCAAAATGCACTATTGAGTCTAGAGCCAAGAGATCATCCACAATATCTCGTTAGACACTAAATTCTTGAAGACTTGCTTTTCACACAATGTGGAAAGTAAGTATATGTTAAGAGTCCCACGATTATCCTTGTGGTATTGCCGTAACATCCGAGTGATATGAAAATATTCACGATGAAGATGGAAATCCTTCTAGAGCCAACATTAAACAAGCTCTTGGTGGGTGACATGTGAGATCTTCTCGTAAGATCAAGCTTGTGACAACCGGATAGAAACGATGGGAGATTCATTCTTGAATCAACCTTGGTCCAGAATGGAATTGACGAAAACTTTGAAAACCGCTCGATATGCAAACCTTCTTTTCTAGCACGTCGAATGTGTATTCATTTCAAATTCAAAAGTATATCCGATTGAAAAATACTTTTAGAAAAACGCTCGATGTGCGAATCTCTTCTTTTCGCTAGCACGTCGAATGTGTACTCATTCTCTAATACAAAAAGTATTTTGATTGAAAATTGATCTTACTCATAAAACCTTCGCTGTATTGCAAAACTCTTTCTTCAAGCAATACGCGATTGGTTTTCAAATCATTTTTCATCAATCGCTGAATCTCAATTTGTCGGTTCACTCACCCGTGTTGTCTTTTGAGACGCTCCGGTTTGAGAACAAATAGAACAAACGCAAAACCCCGTCAAGGAGATTCTTAGGAATCCTACCGATCACAGTAAGATTTGTATCGATCAACGGGAACCGTGGGCGTGTACCTCAATTCAACGAAGTGATCAAAGACACTTTCGCGCTTTATTGCTAATCGTCAGATGCGGTACACCGACGATTGCAAATGATCGTAATTGAGGAGTCAATCCAAAGCCGCATGTTCACAAAGAACCTCACTTAATTGAAGAAATCATGATCGGTGCATATCTACATAACTCGTTCTCGATATTTTTATACTATGCTTCGCTACGCCGCAAACCTAACAAATATTACCACCATTGCATTTAGTCAATCACTTACTTATGCATGCTTATGGTTGCGCCAGATTGATCTTCATGACGATATTGTCGCTAGCTTCGTAAACATACAATTGTTGCATTTATTCGCTCCTATGAGTCAACCTTTCGTGGTGATCAAATGAAAGTTAGTGTAGTCAAAGCTACACATTAGATGAACGACTTTCTCCGCCCAATCTCATCATGCATCAACCGAAAAGCAAGTCTCCTGAATCGCTTCAAATGTTGCTAATCCATCGACCATCGCCCTTCCAAAGAAACCAACCAAATTAAACCATCAATCAATATGTTGTAAACCCAGTGCGACAAAGGGAAAGAACTATTCACCCCACTACTAAAGTCGCCCCGAAGAAATCACCAAAATTGGTTCAAAGACCGTGAAAAGATCACTATCATTTTCTAACAAAGATCCCGACGGTGAAACAACAAGCGCATTCTTGCTATAAAGAAGGAGGTAGGAGATCGTGGCATGAAAGGAAGTCCAACAAAAAAACAAAGACTCAAAATCCTCAAAAGACCCATGAATGTATTATGTAGATGTTCGTTTTGCTTTGAAGTCGTCATGGGATTTGACTTCACCACCAACTCATCGTCATTTACTTTTGTTCACTAATGTAATGAATGATGGTTTTATCATGTGGCTTTTGTAACAACATTTTCCTTGTGCTCGTTAGTTTTACAACCGATGAGAGCAAAGTGAAAATGTTGGTGGAATGTTGGTGTACTGTTATGCTATATCATTGAATGATATGTATGTTTTATTAAAGTCGTGTTCCATATTGTCAAACCGAATGATGCAATCGAATGAAGATAATTTGCTTTGTTTTGTTTAGCCTCATAGAACACATAACAAATCTGGGCTAATCTTTTCACTCTAAAACAAAAATACAAACACACAGGGCCGTGCGTAACACGGCAAAGAAGAATACCTAGTAATATATAAAATAAGAAGCTCAAGTCAATAAAAGAAATTTATGTGAGCTTATAGTTAAATAACTTTCAAAATATAAGAGATTTTCACGTAAAAGTTAAAAATATATGTGAATTTAATTTGATGTTTTTTTATGCGATTTTACATTAATAAACTTCGACTCCAACTAATTCGTCAAACAATTTTATAAAAATATAAACTTTAGATTTCAGATATAAAAGGGTTCATTAAACTTATATTGTTTTGCTCTATGGGCCCAACCTGGTATTTTGTGTATTATTTTCTCGTATATGGGCTTGAGATGCATCATGCAACCGGTTTTAAAAAAAAACGACACCCAAAACCGAAACCGGTTTTTAAAAAAATCGGTTTTTCTTAACCAAAACCGGTTTTTAATAACTGAACCGGTTATACCGGTTTTCAGTTTTTTCCTCCGACCGGTTTTTTACCGGTTCTGAACCCGGTTAAAACCGGTTTTTTACTTTCTTTTTTTTTCGTCGAAACCCGGAAAAAACTGGTTAAACCGGTTTTGAAAACCGGTCAAAGAAGGTCAAATACTACCGTTGGGTTTGAAAACCGGTTAAAACCAGTTTTGAAAACCGGTAAACGAAAGTCAAAATTTACCGTTGGATTTGAATAACCGGTTTTTACCGGTTTTCAAAACCGTTTTTTTCGAACTTCGCTACTGTTACCGTTGGAGCCTAAAATGTTACCGTTTTTTTTTTGTTTTTTTTTTCTTTTTTTGAATTTTAGAGTTTTTTTAGGCATGAACTTGTAGTATAAATATGTGTATTGGGTTGAGGTTTAAAACACATCAAAAACTCTCAAATCTCTCTTTAATCTCTCTAATTTCTTTATAATGAAAAACTCACAATCACAAGCTTCCACTAATCCCTCCGTTGGATCTTCTCGGTCACGAAAATAATACTCAAATGATGATGTTGCGGTTGTTAAACCAACTACATGAAAAGGCGATGTTTGGTCTAATATGGATTTGTGTATTATGAAGGATGGGACGGAAAAGGCGCGTTGTAAGAAATGTGGGGGCTTTTATGCTTCCGCGGCTAACACTTCACTAAGGGGTCATATAAGCAAATGTACCGCGGTACCCCAAACGTCGGATGGTACTATTGGTGAGGATGGTCAAGTTTTTATATATGATAATGATGCGCTTCAAAGAGATTTTGCGGGGTGGGTCATTCAACATACGCTTCCATTCAACCACTTCGACAACGCCAAGCTTACGGACATCATCAAAAAGAGGCTACACTCGCGGTATAAACATGTAAGTCGTACTAAACTTAGAAGTAAAGCTTTTAAATTATGGGAAACGGCTAAAAAAGATATTATTGATGGTTTTCATGATTATAAATATGGTGTTTCTATAACTACGGATGTTTGGACCGCACCACATGGTACGGCAAATTCTTATCTCGCCGTTACGGCTCATTGATTTAAGCCCGAATCTTGGTTATTAATGAAACGGACAATTGCTTTTAAACTATTTGGTCATCCTCATACGAGATTCAATTTAAGAAAAATTTTACATGACACTTTAATTGAATATAATTTAGATGATAAAGTTTTTACGATTTCACTAGATAATGCATCCAATAATACTAGAGCTATGGAATTGTTAAAATTACGTATAAAACCCATTTTAGATGGTGCTTTTTTTTTCATTCCCGTTGTGTTGCTCATGTTATAATTTTATCCGTGCAAGCGGCATTAAAAATATGTGAGAGTTTACGTTTGACATTTAGGAGTATGTTAACAACTATATACACTGCGAGCAATGAACGACAAATGAACTATAGACGTTTTCGTAAACAATGTGATGAAGCACCCCTAGGACCGGCCTTTGATAATAATACTAGGTGGAATTCTACTTGCATCATGTTTGAAAATATATTACGACAACGTAATATTTTACATGCTTTTAACGAATTACTTGTTGAAAAAAACCGTTCCACTTCGATAGATGACCAAGATTGGGATCGACTAAATGCTTTAACTATTTTTTTACAAGTTTTTAAAGAGGCAACAACTATACTATCGGGTGTTTATTACCCAACTAGCTCATTAGTTTTAAATCAAATTTATGCTATGACGGAAAAATTAGACGAATTAAAAGACTCACATACTCAAATCTTTAGAAAAATGGTTAAAGTTATAAAAAAGAAATTTATAAAATATTTTGCTAGTTTACCTTTGGTTTTTACTTGTTCCGCCGCACTTAATCCATGTTTAAATGTTGGAGGCATAGAACTTTTAATAAGAAGAATAACGGAAATTTTAGACTTATCCTTTGGATTAGACGGTGAAGATCCCAACTATATAGAATCTCATATTTTTAAATTTAATGATTATTTTAAAAAATTATTTGAAATTTATGCAACAAAATATGGTCAACAACCAAACCCAATTCTCGACCCAATGCGGGCCGGTTCGTCTCGAATGACAAGAGACATTAACATAAACCTTTATAATACTTTACGTGAAGACGCTACAAAACGTCAACGATCATCGGCCCCAACAAGCGAGTTGGGACAATATATGGCTACAAACTTTTTAACAACTTTAAGTCCCGAAGAGTTTGCAAACTTTGACATTTTTGCTTGGTGGAAAGAACGGATAATCCAATTTCCAATTTTATCCGCTATGGCTCGTGACTTATTAGCGGTCCAAGCTTCGACGGTAGCTTCCGAATCGGCCTTTTCTCATAGCGGTAGAATTATATCGGAAAAAATGACAAAACTAAGCCCCGAATCCGTGGAAGTATGTGTATGTTTGAAATATTATATGGACGGAGTAGATAGGGTACAACATGTAAGATCATTGGAAGGTTCGATTGAAGAAGTTGAAGAAACTATAGCAAATGAAGAAGATGAAATAGGGATATCATCTCCGACTACTGAATTAGATGAAGATGAATTTAAAGCATTTGATGTTGAAGACATAGATGTAGAAGAAGTTTGGGAGGATTTAATTTCTTGAATATAAACGGGTGATGGCAGCTCGATATACTTGAGTACACTAATATGTTTTTGGGTGATGGTCATGCCGAAGCTCGAAATGTATTAGTATTTATATATGTTTAGTTCTATAATTGTATTGTTTAAATAAAAGTTATGATTGTATTCGAAATGTATTAGTATTTTATAGTTTTAGTTCTATAATTGTATTGTTTAAATAAAAGTTATGATTGTATTCGAAATGTATTAGTATTTTATAGTTTTAGTTGTATAATTGTATTGTTTAAATAAAAGTTATGATTGTATACGAAATGTATTAGTATTAAATGTTTTAAATTCCGAAAAAAACCGATAAAAAAAATGGATCCGAACATTTAAAACCGAAAAAACCGAACCGGTAAAAAACCGATTCCGAACATTTAAAACCGAAAAAAAACGATTCCGAACATTTAAAACCGAAAAAACCGATTCGGAAAACCAAATCGATGAAAACCGGTTTTGAAAACTGGTTTTCCAAAAACCGAAAACCGGTAAAAACCGGTTTTTGTGCACCTCTAATTTTATGGGCTAGTTTATCACTTCCTTGTTCAATACTCGATTTAATAGTTAAGTCTGTTTCATTGATATAAACAAGTCATTTAAAATTTTAAATATTATGTACATTACTCAAGGAATATTTAATGAACCAATAGGATTATGAATCAAGGTTATTGAAAAACCGTCTTTAGATCCTCACAAAGCTCCGCTTGAGTTCAAGTGTTCTACGATATATTAAAATAACTATTATAAGCCCAAGCCTCAACCTGAGTTTCCGTCTCAACCCCAGCCCATTATACCAAACATATCCTTTGTCTTTTCATCAGAAAGGGGTGTGTAGAAAAGTGAGAAACCGAACCTAAATAGAAAACAACTGAGAAATCGAAACCAAAAAACCAAAATTGTATGAGAAACCGATGGTTCGGATTTCGTATTTTAGAAAAATTTAAGTTTACGGTTCGGTTTGGTTTTAGTATGAAAAGCAAACCGAAAAAATGTATATAACCTTAAAACACTTTCTTTTAGATTACGTTTTTAATGTGTCATTTAAAACACATAAACATTTTTTTTTTCTAGAATTTTTAGTGTTTATCAGTTTTTTGTTGTTATTATTTTATCAATATATGACGCATAAAACAATATCCTTTTAATATTTGTTTTATGTTCATTAGTTTCTTATTGTAATTATTGTATGTTTCTTTATTATTGAAAGTTGAAAGTGTTAATTTATTATGCAATGCAAATTCAACTTTGAAAAGACCATACCTCAATAAATAAATCAATTGGAAATCGAAAACTTGAAAAACCAAAACTAGATAACACCGAAACCGAACAGTTTCTAAAAAGAAATAACCAAAAATATTCGGTTTGGTTTCAGTATTAACCTAAAATCAAACCATACTCACCCTTATGAAGTATATATGGTCTATACTAGAATTAATTGTTTCAAATAATAATGGGTATAAAGTTTTTAAGTATATAGCTAGAAATTTACAATTTCTAAGAAGAGAAATGTAAAATATGTATTTTTAGATAACAATTTTTCTTTGGAAAATTTACAATTTTCTTTCTTTTTCTCGTTTTCCTTTTCGAGATCGTGTTCAATTTTTATTTTTGAAAAAAGAGAAAAAAGTGAAAACATAGAAGCAATTTTTTATTCTTGAGCAAAGGTGTGACTGTGTATATTTTCTCTCTTTTACACATCATTTCAACGGATTGAGTATTGTTTTATTGTTGCTAAAAAAAATGAAAAGAAAACGAGACAAAGGTGCATTAGAGATGGCAACGGGGTTGGGTTTGCGGGGAATGGTTGATACCATTCCCATCCCCGAAGTTCAATAGCTATTACCATCCTTATCCCTATCCCCGTCGGGGGTCACAGTTAAGTCCCCATCCCCAACCACGATGGGAATGGGGATCCCCAAAGGGGAATCAGGGATTTTTTCCCCCGTTACACTATTAACATATGTAATATATTTTAAATGGTGCAACCATACTAACATCAAACAAAATTCATTCATTAGAGTAAATTTAAACATTCGACACAAAATATAATAAAGAGTACGACTTATCGTAGGTATGAAAACCTAAGTATGACTACAAAATCATCCTATATTGTGGAACGTTGGAGTATTTGAACTAAATATAGTTACCAATAGACCGAGATCAACAACAACCTTGTTTTTAAAATTCTATAAGATTATTTTAAAAGACGATATTAACTAGTAATTGACAAGATTTCAAATGTTATATACATATAAATTTTGTATTTATATAGAAAAGATATTCGGAGACGGGTTCAGAGATGGGTTCGGGGACTCGAGAGTATTACCATCCCCACCTCCATACCCGCTTTTCAGTATTGGAGATTCCCGACCCCCATCCCCGTACCCGGTCAACTCGGGGATTACCCAATCAAAATTGGGGTCGGGTATCGGATTCGAGGTTTTTTGCCATCTCTAGGTGCGTCCAGAGGTTCTTTTTTTAGAAAGAAAGAAAGAATCGGATTGGTAAAAGAATTATCTATGGAACAAAATGATCGAATGATTTGAGAATAAAATAATTTAAATGACTCTAAAAACCTGAAGAATTAAGTAAATATAACTAAAGGTATAAATGCAAAACCGTCATTTTTCCCATATGGACACCTAAATATAATTAATTTTAGAGTAAATTACACCGTTCGTCTTTGTGGTTTGCGTTGATCGCAGTCTTTCGTCCTTTGATCAAAAAATACATTGTTTGTCCTTAAGTGACAAACGTTATCCGTCGTTAGTCCCCCCTTTAACGAAGCTCAGTAACGCTCGTTAACTGCTCAGACGTGACACCCATATAAGGGTATATTAGTTCTTTTCCACCACCCACTATGTTTTTCTTTTTCTTATTATTTTAAGAACTAGAAAATAAAACAAATAATAAAACCCTTCATGTTTATCCTTTTCTTTTACCCAGATTTAACCATTATTCACCATCTTCAACAACACTATTTAATCACTAACAAATAAAAAAAACAAAATACATCCTCACTTTTTACAAGATTCTTTATCTTCAAAAAAAAAAAAAAAAAAAAAAAAAAAACTTGGGATATGAAAGTGTCGAAGCAGCTAAAGTGTCAAGATTAATAAAGTACCGCAGAATAACAAAGAACCGGAAAAGTCAAAGCATCGCTAAATGATAAAGTCAAAGTACTGCATACGAAGTCAAAGTACTGCAAGATCAAAGAACTGTTTTATTCGTTTATAGAAAGTCTTGTAATTCTAGAATATTCTATATTAGATTACTTGTCGTACAAGGATACAATTTGTTAACCGACTAGGGTATCCTTGAGCCTATAAAAGGACCCCTAGATTGGCATTAGAGGTACGAATTCAAGAGTCTTAGAGTTAATGTTTTAAAGAAGATCGATATTCTTAGTGTTGTTGAAGTATCTGCATAATAAGCAGATTTAGAGTTAATTATAAAAGTTATTCTTCTTAGATTTGTTATAAATTCCGTGATACTTAATAAAGATTATTCAAGATTTCATTGTTAATAACTTAGGATTTATCCGAGGTTGTTAAACCTTAAACAAGCTATTTAAGTTAGTTTGGTTAGAGTACATCAAGTGGTATCGAGCTTGTGTGGAAACTCGACTAAGAAGAAACCCTAAAACCTAAAGATGTCGACCGATTCTGCTCCACCACCTTCCATCACCTCAATGAGGATTCCCGCCATCAAGAAGGGCTAATATGACTTATGGTGTATGAAGATGAGGCAAGACATTACCATTACGACCATGCTCTATGAAATGTAATTGTCAATGGTAATGAAGAAGTTCCGTAAACTATTGATGTTCCCGGACAACCCAAAGCACCTAAGGCGCCTTACCAAGAAGAACATTAAGGAATCAAGAGAAGGCACTCAACATTCTCTTGTCTCGCCATTCCGATGGTCATCTTCTCAAGTTCCATGATGCTAAGATGCTAAGCGACTTTGGGTGCACTCAAGACAAGATTTGGAGGAATGAAGCTTCAAGAAGATGCATGTAAATCATCAAGAAACAGTTTGAAACTTTCACTATAGGTGAAAGAGAGAGTCTTGATGTCGCATATGATAGATTTCAAAATCTCCTTAACATGTTGGAATTATACAAAGCACAAGTTTCAGTTGAAGATGTTAATCAAGTTTCTAAGGAGTTTGCCATCTACATGGCATGTGATTGCTACAATGATCGAGGACAACCCGGTTTGATGTCATGGACTTTGATGATCTCTACAACCATCCAAGGTATATGAGCATGAGATGAATGGTCAAACAAGTTCTAAGTCTCACAAGATTGCTTTTCTATCATCCGAAAGAGGGCGATTTCCACCAAAAGTACCGCTTCTCCAACTCAAAGCATCGCGACTCAGTATGTCCTCAGCTCCCACCTATGCTCAAGAAACCCCACCACCTACTACTATGCACTCGATGAAGTTGTGTTCTCCTTCTTTGCACAACAAGCTAGTTTACCAGTAGTCTATGAAGAAGATCTCTCACGATTGACGAGGATGCTTTAGAAGAAATTGATATCGTGGCAAGTTGCTTTGATCAACGCAAGGATCAAGAAGTACATGAAGAAAACAGAAAGAGCATTGATTTCAAACCAAAATAGGGATAACTTTGACAAATCCAAAATTGAATGCTTCAATTGTCAAAAGACCGGACACTCTGCAGGGAGTGCGGGTTTGCTAAGTATCAAGCAAACAGGATGAATGAGAAACCAAAGTCGGAGCTAAAAGAAATCCCTATTATCAAACAAAGGCTTTGGTTGCTCAAGAGAATTTGTCGGTTGAATGGAGTGAAGAGTTTGATGATGAACCAAAGACTTATTGTATGGTAGCAATGGAAGAAGCAGCTTGAAGATTCGGTAGAAGAATTGACCGAGCAATCAGATTTGATGAGGAAGTTGATCATGCCGCTTTGGAACTGGAGATGGGTATGGAGGATTTGATTGGAGCTTGGAGTGTGAAGATGATCCCGTTCTACTTGCAATGGTAGCTACTTCACCAAGTTCAACCCCTATCTCTAAGGTATGCTCAATTGTCATGATTTCTATCAAAACCGCTAAATAGTTATGTGATTGAAAGAGATAATTGTGTTAAGGCTAGGTCTCGAGGTAGCAGGTTATCAAATAACCTTAGAGTCAATGGAAGCCAAAATATTAACACATGAAAATAATGAAATGGCTTCAATAAAAATATGAACAACAGATTACCGCTAAAACTCGGTGAATGGAAACTAAACTGTAAAATTGCTGAAATTGAGAAACTAACTAAGGAGAGAGATGATTTGTTAGCAAAGTTTGATGCCTGGAAAGAATCTGGTCTGTCACATGTTACTTATGTTCAAAAATAGAGAAGAGCATACATTAGAACTGGATTAGGTTTTGGTATGGACTTTGATAACATAGAAGAAAACACATCTAGTGATCAGGATGACTTAGAGGATGTAACCACTAGTGATGATGAACTCATTAATTATGTAGACACATCTAGTAATGAGGGTTCAGTTAGTGAATCACCTCCTGAGTATAAGAAAGACAGAGGTTATCATACTGTTCCGCATCCAGTTGGTAGTCATCAACCCATAAGACCTGATGTTTCACGTTTTGGTGTAGACAGTCTAGAATTTAGGAAGAAGCTTATTGGTCAATCTAGGTCCGAAACCCCAAAAGAAACTGTTGAAACAAAATTTCAAATTCAAGCAAGACTTTCTACTCAAAGTATCGCTCCACAAGCAAGACTTTAGGAAAACCTTTTCAAAACAAAGATGCTAAACCTTTTGGGATAATTTTGGTCAAAACAGTTTAATCATTCACCTAGAAGGCACAATAGTTTTGGTCATAGACATAGAAGAAGTCACTTTGGGAGTATGGGTGAAAAACTGTGTTTTGTGTGTTATAGTCCTACTCATCTAATCAAGGATTGTGAACATCACTCCGAATACCTTAGGAAATTTCCAAAGAATAGGTCCGCCAACCGTAAACCTAGAGAGAACAAACCGCTTGGAATAATTCTAATAGGGTCAATCACAGAACTTCTCACCGATCATAGGTACCTCACCAACGAAGACCTTTTTCTAAACCACCAAGACCTTCACAAACAAGACCTTCTCAAAGTAATCGCTCACCAAAACAAGGTACTACGAATACCACTTGGAACAGAATTCTAGGAGATCTCATTACTATCAACCTAATGTGTACTACAATTCACATAGGGTATTTAGATCACGTGAACCAAGTGTTAAATCTGAATGGGTTAAGAGAGGAAAGTACCACGAGGACAAACAAGACTTTCAACAAAAAGTGAATCGATGTTTTATAATACAAGAAAAGGAGAATGAATTTGCAAAAGAGAGTTCTGTTGAAAATCTAGAAAGTTTTGAAAATCCACATGCTAAAAATCAAAAGATAATTCGATCATGTTTTAAAATAGTGGAATTACATACTCAAAGAATTTGAGTTTGTAACTCCACAAGGGAACACAAGTCAAGAATGGCTTGGGTTCCTAAAAGAAACTAACTCTCTAAATCTTTGTGCAGGCAACCTGCAGGAGGAGCTTAAAGATCATTTGATTGTCGATAGTGGTTGCTCGAAGCATGACAGAGACAAGGAGATTCTCACAATTTTAGATCTGTTAGTGGAGGAAGAGTTGCATTTGGGAATGATCCCAATGGAGGAAGAATTACCGGGAAAGGAACCATCAAAGCAGGGCGATAGATTTTGAGAATGTTAGATATGTGAAGGAGCTCAAGTTCAACTTATTATCGCCTCTCAAATCAGTGATAAAAAGCATCCCGTGTTATTCATCGACACGAATGTCTCATTCTTTCCTCCTCAATTCAAGCTTGTTGATGATAACTTAGTACTTAGTACCAAGAACCAATGATGTGTATAGTCCGACATAAAGAGTCTTCACTCTTATGGAAGAGCCACCGCTTAGTGGCAAAAGCAACAATCAAGAAGCACATCGCTGGCATCAAAGATCGGGCCATGTAAATTTCAAGAATATCAACAAACCGGTCAAAGGCAATATAGTTAGAGGTGTACCTTCAAAGACTTACAAGAATGATCACCATGCTTAGCATGCAAGAAGGGTAACAACACAAAGCTTCATGCAAGAAGCTTGAGGAGAGAACAATTAGAGAACCATTGAGTCATACATATGGATCTGTTTGGACATGTCTCTCTCGTGGCAAGTTTAAACAAGAAGAAGTACCGCTTTGTTGTTACGATGATTGCGAGATTTAGTTGGGTATTTTTCTTGGGATTTAAAGATGATACTTTTGATGCTATTCAGACTCTAATAATCGCACTTAAAAACCAATTGAGACTCAAGGTCAAAGGTATTAGATGTGATAATGGAACTGAATTCAAGAACAAACTTATGGATGAATTGTGTGCTAACAAAGGTATAAAGAGGGAGTTCAAGATTGCAAGAACACCACAATGAGTAATGGTGTTGCAGAGAGAAAGAATAGGACTTTGATTGAAGCAAATGTAACTATGCTTGCAGATTCACAACTACCTATTCAATTCGGGTCAAGTCGTAAGCACCGCTTGCTATGTACTTAACAGAGTATCACCACTAAACCACGATGAAGACACCTTATGAGTTGTCGATGGGCAACAAACCCAACATTCGCTTTATGAAGCCTTTTGATGCCCTCTCACAATTTTAAACACAATTGATAACTGGGAAAGTTTGATGGCAAGTCGGAAGAAGGATATTTATTGGGTTATTGTACCAACAAGTAGGGATTTAGAGTGTATAATAGAGTCACTAAGATGGTTCAAGATTGTCTTCATGTTGAGTTTTAGAAGATCAAGAGAATCGAAAGGTAAAGGTCCCGATTGGATGTTTGATCTTAAAGTTTTAACTCCTTCTATGAATTATGTACCGCCGTAGAAGAGAATCAACTCAGATACAATGGAGAAGATTCACAAGATGTTGTTCATGGAGTTCACATTAGACCCGATGATGTTCCCGATGCTCCAAAGCAAAGTACCGATGCTCCAAAGCAAAGTATCGATGCACCAAAGGAAAGTATTGATAAACCAAAATCTTCACCGTCTCACGAGGATCAAGATATTCAAGAGACACTTAATCGATGCTTTTTCAAGATGTAATGGCACATTCTTATTCGATGAACAAAGAAGAGCTTATGAAGAAGCAAAGAAAAGAATAAGATCGCAGAGTATTCTCACAAGATTTTGACAAGATTTTCGAACAAAGCATCACGCACACCGATTAAAGATTTTAGATGATTTGGATGATCCTACCATGCCCGGTTTAGAAGAAACCGATGATGAGTTTGAAGATGAAGGTATTTTCTCATATTCTAATGAAGATGCTGATTTTACTAATCTAAATGATACTTATGGAGTTCCACAGTCTCCAATCTTAAGAATTCATAAGAATCATCCTACTGATCAAATCATTGGTCCTTCTACTTCTGGAGTCATGACAAGACACAACGCTAAATGTTTAACTACTCCTCACAATGCTTTACTTAGCTTTGTGTATAAACAAAACAGACTGAATCATAAAGACCATCAAACCTGGCTATTTACTTGTTTTATCTCTCAAGAAGAACCCAAGAATATTGCACAAGCATTGACTAAAGAAAGCTGGGTTGAAGCTATGCAGGAAGAACTTCTTCAATTTAAACTTCAAGAAGTTTGGGTATTATGTGATCTTCCAGATGGGAAGAGAGTCATTGGAACCAGATGGGTTTTTAGAGTCAAGAGAGATGAAAGAGGCAATGTCATCAAGAACAAGGCAAGGTTAGTAGCTCAAGGCTATAGACAGGAAGAAGGAGTAGATTATGATGAAGTTTTTGCTCCTGTAGCAAGGATAGAAGCTATTAGAATATTTCTTGCTTTTGCTTCATATATGGGATTTCAGGTTTACCAGATGGATGTCAAGAGTGCCTTTCTATATGGCACCATTACAGAGGAAGTTTATGTCAAGCAGCCTCCTGGTTTTGAAGATCCTAAACATCCTAACAAGGTCTACAAGGTGGTTAAGGCTCTTTATGGCCTTCATCAGGCACCTAGAGCTTGGTATGAGAGGCTCCACATTCTTATTACAACATGGTTACAGTGAGGGAGCTATTGACAAGACTTTGTTCATCAAGAGAGACAAGAAGGATATCATGTTAGTTCAAGTCTATGTTGATGATATCATCTTTGGAGCTACCAAACAGCCTATGGTTAAGGAGTTTGAGCAATGATGCGTAAAGAATTTCAAATGAGTTCAATGGGTGAGTTAACATTCTTTTTAGGACTTCAAGTTAAGCAGTCCAAGGAAGGTATTTTTATTAGCCAAGATAAGTATGTATCTGACATACTTAAGAAGTTCAATTTTGATTCTATGAAGCCAGTAACTACACCTATTAAATCGATCAACTCATTGGGCAAAGATGAAGATGGACAACCTGTTGAAGTCAAGTTATACAGATCAATGATTGGTTGTCTTATGTATCTCACTCCATCAAGGCCTGATATTATGTTTGCTTTGTGTTTATGTGCAAGATATCAAGTCTCACTAAAGATCTCTCATATGAATGCAGTTAAAAGGATTTTTAGTTATTTGAAACAACAACCTAAGTTGGGGTTGTGGTATCCTAAGGATTCACCTTTTCACTTAGAAGATTTTTCAGATAGTGATTATGTAGGTGATAATTATGACAGAAGATCAACAACTGGTGGATGCCAATATCTTGGAAGAAGATTAGTCTCCTGACAATGTAAGAAACAAACAATTGCATCAACATCCTCATCAAGTCAATATGTGGTCACGCAAGTTGTTGTGGACAAGTTTTGTGGATGCAGAATCAACTCTTGGATTATGGGTTCAATTTTAAGAATACTCCTATCAATATTGATAATGAGAGTACTATTTGTATTGTGAAGAATCCAGTCTATCATTCCAAGACCAAGCACATTCAGATTAGGCATCACTTCATCAGAGATTGCTATGAGCACAGGCTCATTAATGTGGTCAAGGTTCACACGGATGATAATGTAGTTGACTTACTCACCAAAGGCTTTGATGTTTCAAGATTTAATCACTTGGTGGTAAGCATTGCTATGATTAACTACTGAGCTACATTTAAGGGGAGGACTATTTAGTATTAGTTTAGTCCTGTGCATTGCTTGAGGGGAGGATTTTTATGTATACTTAGTTTATACTGAGGAATTTGGAAAAGTACTGTTTTTTATGAAAGTACTGCTTGGGAAAGTACTGCACACGTGGAAAGTACTGTTTGTCTTATTAAAGTATTGTTCCAACGGTAATATTGAGGGGTAATTACTACTAACGGTAACTTTGTTATTATGGGCTGTGATTTTTCAAATCTCATGCTATTCTCATATCTTTTCCATATTTCTCTCACAAACTCTTTATCATTCGATTATATCTCTTATTGTGCTCACATTATCAACAATGGCGAATCGTACTACTGTTTCCAAGCAGTTATGCTCTTTTAGTAGAGCTGAATATAGTTGAACCCTGGATTCCAACACAACATGGTGGCGAATTTAGATAAGACTGAATTTAATGAGGCTTTTCATGATATAATTGATTATCTTACTGGGTCGCCAATCAGTTATGCTCTTTTAGTAGAGCCGAATATAGTTGAACCCTGGATTCAAGACTTTTGGGCTACTGCTAGGGATAATATGGAGAATGATGAATTTTATATTCGATCAACAATTGTTGGAAGAACTGTGAAGATTACAGAAGCCTCTATTAGACAAGACTTATTGTTTAATGATGAAGACGGGGCTATTCATTTTGATAAACAACTGATTTGGGATACGTTTAGGGACATTGGCTATGAAGGGTCTTTAACAGAACAAACATTCAGGAAGCCCTTATTTTGTCCTCATTGGAAGTTTTTGGTTCATGTGTTGCTCCATTGCATAAGTGCTAAGAGTACCTCTTGGGAGCAAATAGGTCAAATATAGCATCCGCTATTGTTGGGTTAGCTACTAATCGTATTTTCAATTTTTCAAGGCTGATTCTTGATGGGATGCTCTCACATATTTCACATGGATCCAAATGGTTGATGTATCCTAGGTTTATACAAGTTTTCTTGAACAAACAACTTGCTGATGTACCAAATCCTACAGACTTACTACCTGTTATTATACAACAAGCAAAGATTTTTACCTTTATGGCGAGAAGAAGTGATTTATTCAGATGTCAAGACACTCCATTAACTGCTTCAATAATGGAGGTTGTTCAGGCTATTCGTGATGAAGCTACAGAAACTAATGAAGAAGAAAGTACTGCTTCTCCACAAGGTACTGCTTCTCGTGGCACCGCATCACAGCATCGAATCACACCATACCGCATCACAAGGTACCGCTTCCCAAAGCATCAAGTTCAAGCGCATATTGCGCTTACACCTCCACAATCTCCATCAAGATCCGTGACATGTTTCTCATCAAGAAGCACACTCACCATCCGAAGGAGATGCGCCTCTATGGAGCCCGAGGGTCAAGTTCTCAACAACTATGCTTTAACAAGGAATTGACAAGGTTGAAGAAATCATTTGAAGATCAAAGCACGAGATTAAGAGGTTGAAGATTAAATTTAGAAGACTCAAAATTTTGTCCGCCATTGGTTCAACATCATCGCCTATGGGTCAAATCTCAAAGGAAGCAAGGACGACTGTAAGGGAATTTAAGAAGAAAACCAAAGGCAAAAGGTTCCTAAACCATCTTCTATCCAATTGGGAGGAATTTAGAAGAAAAGAATTTGAAAGAAGATGTTGTTAAGGAGAAAGAACCTCAAGGTATCAAGAGCATGTTATCATTGAAAGTACTGAAGAAGAAAGGTCTGAAGATCAAGGTACTGAACAACAAAGTACTGCTTTTCATGGAACCTTCAGACAAGAGTTAATTACTCCAAGAGTATTAGATTTTGAAGAGGAAGCTGGTCCTTCAATTGTTCATGAAGAACGAGCTGGTCCTTCAACAACTGCTATACCAGAAGAAGCTGATACACCCAAACCTGTAAGAACTGCAAGTGATGATGAAACTATTGCTGAAATATTGCATGGTTTATCAAAGCCAAAGGGTGTTACTTTTACTGAAGTTGCAGAGGAACAACCAAGAGCTTCTCAACCTGCAATAGATCCTAAGGATAAAGGTAAAGGCAAGTTGATAGAAACTAAGAAGAAAAAGCTAACTTTGGCAGATCTTAGAGCAATTGAAGTTGCTAGGAATGAGGCCGCAGCTAGAAAAGTGCAAGAAGAACTTAATGTCAAGTAGTGACCAAGTTACTAATGAAGAGGCAATGAATGAAGAAGCGACTAGGAAATTACAAGAAGAATTGAATGTCAAGATGTCGAACCATTACACCACCTACTCCTTTCTTTTTATGCCTAGAAAACCAAATCTTGCTAAAGAAAGGAATGCAATGATGGCTTATTTGAAAAGTCGAGGATATAAAGGATTGCGTAAGTTGAATTATGTCATATGAAAAGATTATATGATGTCGAGACAGAGGCTTATAAGAAGGATGTTGCAAACATCAAAGATTATAAAGATGAAGCTACTTGGACCAAGTAGAAAGAAAGAAAAGTTTAAAAGAAAAAGGAAAACTGAGTTGAAGATATACAATTTTCAAAGAAAGAAAAGTTGAGTTAAGATCTCAAACTAGGGATGAATTAAGAAATTATCTCGTAATAGTAGATTTTGAATATTCCAAAGAAGATGCCGACATGAAGATGAACAGATCTCGATTATTACTTTTGAAGTTGTGGAATCTAAAGATGGAAGCTATCCGATGTTTCATAGAGAAGATGAAAGCTTGAGTGTTCAACAAAGCTATGGAATTTATTGCACATCATAGATAGAGTGGATCTATTCTATTTATATCATGTGGTGAAAGTTTACTTTGAACATCATCCATCGAAGGAATTGGATTAGTTTTACTTGGAGATCTTACAACCGTATGGGAAACCAAGAACAAAGCGTTGATGAAATTTGGAAGAATCAAAAGAACTGGAAATTGTTAGTGGAGATTCTTTGAAGAATCGTGTACATGTTCTAGAGTCGGAAAATGGGACAATGATTCACATGTTTGCAGATAGAAGATATCCTCTTACGCTTGAGCTTATGAGGAGGATGTTAGAGCATGGAATGGAAGTTGAAGAGGATAATGAAATTGCTTGTATGGTCATCAATTTGTTTATCAACCGGACTACTATGGTCGATGATGATGAATAACCGGTATGAATTTTCATTGAATAAATTATTTTTGATAAAACAAGATTTTATTCAAAGTATCACGATCAAACAAGATTTTAATCAAAGTATCGCTTGCGCCTTTTAACCGCTTAAATGATTTTGGAAGAAACCTTTGTTAAGTAACAAATATTTTTAAACAAAGGTTAAATAAATGGTTTTGAGATGATAACATCAATAGGTTATCAATCCACCATGGTAATAAAAGGATTGGCTAATCTATGAACAAACGGCTCGTAAAGATATTTCAAACCGCTTTTAGTTGACAACTTGCTAATAAGTTGGATGGTAATCAACTCACCATATCAAGATCTATGAAGAGTTGGCTAGCCCACAAGAAAATGGCTTGTGGTAAAGGCGTGGAAAACCATTATTGGTAATTAGTTCACCATTAGATAAAAGAACTAACTAGTCCGTATGGTACGACTTTTGGTAAAGACAAAACAAATCATGTTGATAGTGATGATTTGCTAAAAATCATATGGTTATCAAGTACCATGATCTTACACATCAAAACATTTAGCTACTCCGAGTTAATGACTTTGGTAAAGAGAACTCAAATCCATTAAATTTTCAATGATTCACCTCTCACAGGACTTAACACACCGGAAGTGATGAGAATAGTTTGCAACTTAAACTCGAATTAATGTACAAATTGTCATATGTTGTTGTGTTCTTTGAAAAGATGGAGATTGTTGGATGATGCTATAAAAGAATATTTCTAAAGATACTTTGATTATGCATGAAACTACAAAGATACAATCCAATGACAAAGACACAACTGTTCTTAAAGATGAAGTCGATAAAGATAATTCACAAAGGAACTTGAAGTCAAACAAGTAGAATTCAAGTTTGGGAGGATTGTTGGGATATGAAAGTCTTTGAACAGCTAAAGTGCTAAAGATTAATAAAGTACCGCAGAATGACAAAGAACCGGAAAAATTCAAAGAGTCAAAGTATCGCTAAATGATAAAGTCAAAGCATCGCATAATGAAGTCAAAGTACTTGCAAGATCAAAGAACTGCTTTTATTCGCTTATAGAAAGTCTTGTAATTCTAGAATATTCTATATTAGATTACTTGTCGTACAAGGATACAATTTGTTAACCGACTAGGGTATCCTTGAGCCTATAAAAGGACCCCTAGATTGGCATTAGAGGTACGAATTCAAGAGTCTTAGAGTTAATGTTTTAGAGAAGATCGATATTCTTAGTGTTGTTGAAGTATCTGCATAATAAGCAGATTTAGAGTTAATTATAAAAGTTATTCTTCTTAGATTTGTTAAGTAAATTCCGCATACTTAATAAAGATTATTCAGTGTTTCATTGTTAATAACTTAGGATTTATCCGAGGTTGTTAAACCTTAAACAAGCTATTTAAGTTAGTTTGGTTAGAGTACATCGATCCAACACCTACAACACAAAAAGAACATCATCATCTTCAACAAATAGCGCACAAATTCATTAATTCCTCATGTAAATATATATATACACAACAACAACCCTATCAAACAATCACACCCATTTCTATACTACAAACCCCACGTCACCTGTCTTCATAAACTTGAACACTGACACCTCAGTTTTACAAACAAAAAAAACCTAGATACAAATCACCTTTGATTAGAACCTTCAGTTTGGTTTATTATTATTCTCTCCACAACTGACCCTCTACACCTGTGACAGCCAGCCACCTAAAAATCCGATCCAGTCCCACAGATCTGGTCTGCCACCGTGGATGTCTCTGAAAAATACTCACACCACCGCCGGTTTCTTTCACAGCTAAAAGAACACGGGGTTTTCATTTTGGTTTATGAGGTTTGTTTTTGGATTGTTAAGTAGAAAAATTGGGTGAAAAGCATAGTTTTGATTTGATGGATTTATGTGTCTGATGGCAAGGATAGCGAAGTGAGGCGGTAGTGTAGGAGTGGGAAGACTATGTTTAGAAATTAAACTGGTAACATGATGGTGGAGTGAGATAATTATTTTTAGCAATTGAATAAAAGTGAATTTTGTTATTTTAATGTGTTCGTGTAAAAATGTAATTGTAAATGATACGGGTATGTGTATTAGATTTGTAATTATCACTTTTGAAGATTAGATATAGAAATGATTTTGTGAAGGTTATATTTGATTCAAGGTTATAAGAATTGTACACTAATAGATATTATGTCCTTTATGATGATATAGAATTTTAATAGATATTTTTTGTTTTGATGATGAAATGGGTTTTTGTTAATGAGTTTGATGAAGGAAAGATTTTTGGATTTTGGTGTTCTCGATGATGATAATGAGTTCGGTAAAGGATTGAACTTTTTTTTTCCTCTCTTCTGCTTGTTATAATGGATTATTTTTATAAAGATGGTGATATGGGAGATGTAGATGATGAAGATGTATAAACAAAGAATATGAAGTGTGAAATGACATAAATACCCTCACGTGTATATCACGTAAGCGTGCTTAACGAGAGTTAAATGGGTCCGTTAGTTGGAGGGACTAACGACGGATAATGTTTGCCACTTAAAAACAAACGGTGCATTTTTTTGGTCAAAGGAAGAAAGGTTGCGGTCAACGCAAACCACAAGCACGAGCGGTGTAATTTATTCTTAATTTTATTATTGTTTTCATTGCGTCATATTTTTAACCATCAGCCGTCTTAATCTCTTAATCGTTAGATCTTGCTACTTTTAATCTCAGCCGTCTTAATTCAACTTTTGATATTAACCATCAGATTGATCTCACATAATATCATCCATTGGATGTGTAAAAAATGAAAAAATTGATTCAACTATTGCTTAAAAGTTGACACGTGCATTTTTACTATGTAGATGAGAAGCACTCGATTAATTCTAAAATAGTTACTCATATTTTCTATCTGTAACTGTCGCTTTCTATCTTATATTATTCATTCTCTCTCATAATTCATTAAAGCTTTCACACGCAGAAAAATACACACACATCCCATTCCCTCTCATAAAAACCATAGATTCTCCCTGCCACCACCATTAACCGCAACCACCACTATCATTTGAAACCCGCCACCACCATAGCTGGGTTTAAATATTTGTAGTTTTCGTGGTACCTTTTTCACTTTAACAGAAATCAATCGCCACCACCTCCATCCGTAGCAGCCGCCACTACCATCTTGTGAAACTGCCGCCGCCACCACCAGTTTATTTTAGATATATGTTTCTGACTGGTTAAAGGGTTTTGATGGTGTTTTTTTTGGATATGTGGATCTGAGTAGTTTTGAGGTTTAGTGGGATTGGAGCAGTAATGTAGTTTTTATTGATTCTTGGTGGTTTTTCGTTGGTCGAAAAATTGGTTATTGAAGGTCAATGATGGTTTTTCTTCTGGTGGTAGAACTGGATACGTGGGTTTTGTATATTTGTTTTGCCTTTATTTTGGTGGTGTTTTGAGAAAAGGAGTATGTTTTGAGACTTGATAAAACTTTTGAGCCTTTTTTTGGCAGGAACATGATGCATGATGTGTGCTTGGCAAGAAGGCTATGATGATCGAATGAGACGGTTGATTGGGTTTGTGTTTATGGGTGGTCAAGCATATATTTGGTCATTGGTTTTGGTTTCAACTGCTGCTTCATATTGGTCTCATGGTGGTGTTCATGATGATTAAGTTTCAGATGATGATTGGTTATACTTGTTGTTGTTTTTGGTGTGTTTCTGATGAAGTTTTTTTTTATATGGGGTTTATGATGAGGATGATGGGTTTCTGATGTCGTGTTTTTGTAGTCGGTTTTTTGGTGTCGGGTTTCTGATGGAGGGTTTCAGATGGTGAAGGTAAGAAGGTGAGTATCTACAGATAGTTCAGTTCAGTGCATTGGTTTAGTTCAGTGCATTTGGTTTGGTTCAGTTCAGTGCCTTGGTTCAGTTCAGTGGGTTGGTTGTGCCTTGATTCAGTTCAGTGCCTAATTTTTATGGGGCCACACGCTGAATGAATATACATTGAACGAACACACGTTAAACTAAGACACGCTGAACGAACACACGTTGAACTAACACACATTGAACGAACACACGTTGAACTAACACACTATCACACGCTAAACTAACACACGTCGAACGAACACGTGTTGAACGAACACACGATAGAACAATTATTTTTCTTTTCATGAAGTGTTTAATGTTTGATGGTATGTTTTCTATCTGTTTTTTTTTTTTTTTTTAATAATCAGTACTTTGATTTTGTTTTGGTTACTTGGTGATTAAATTAAATTTGTGTTGATACGTATTTGACAAATTGATCTTAAATGGTTTATGTTCAATTAAGTCATGGTCTACCTGTTGGGATTTTATAATCATGCTAACCATTTAACCCTACGAGTACGCAGCGGAATATGGATCTAGTTTAATCAATTAGATTAACACGTACAATAAACAAAGGAGTAATAAAAGAGAACAAAAAAACTAACCCTCGTAGTCACCCGCAAGTTATCAAACAAGAAACCTAGTAATCAACGCGATTACCTCTACGAGTGCTCACACAAACACGTAAAACCGAATACGCCCGAATAAGCTAGTCGTGTCACGTTTAACCAAAAACCCTTGTATAAAGCTCAAACCCTCGAACCAAACAACCCTAGAACCTGTCCTTGTTGTCCGAGAACCAGTTACAAAACCCGAGAACAATCTGCCCGAGAACCTTGTTGCTTAGTTGTCCGATATTGGGTAAAAGTACCCGATCACAAGCCTATGAATCTGCCCGCGATCACAACAACTAATCACAACTTTTCTGGCTTCAATTCTACTTGGAATACACCAGAAAACTATCACTATGAACCTTAGAACAAAATTGAATCGTGTAGATGCAAATAGGGTCATAATTTCTAAATGTAGAAGGTTAGAAAAACAGTTCCAGGAGGAAGGATCAAGAAGCAAGAAACCAAAACACACAGCAGAAGTAGAAGAACTCCGCGGACATACGGAAGAAGTAATGATCAACCCAGAATTCCCTCAGCAACTGGTCACCATCGAATGCAACTTTTCCAAGGAATGTAGGAAGCAACTGATCGAATTATTGAAAAACAACAAAGACGTGTTCACATGGCAACCGGCCGACATGACAGGGGTCTCTCGGCGAATCATAGAACACAAGTTAAACGTCAATGTGCACGTCAGGCCGATCGCCCAGAAAAGAAGAACCTTCTCAGCCGAGAAAAATCAAGCAATCAACACCGAAGTAGAAGAATGGTTGAAAGCAGGGATAGTCCGGTCGGTAAGATACCCCACATGGATTTCCAACCCAGTGTTGGTAAAGAAGCCGGATAGAACACGGAGAATGTGCATGGATTTCAAAAGCATCAATGCATCATGTCCAAAAGACTACTACCCCCTCCCGGAGATTGACTAGAAGATTGAGTCTGTTATGGGATATAAGTACAAATGTTTTCTCGATGCATATAAAGGATACCATCAAGTACAAATGGCAAAAGAAGACGAAGAGAAAACGGCTTTTTACACGGAACAAAATGCCCTTCGGTTTGAGAAACGTCGGGGCAATGTATCAAAGATTGGTCGACTCCACATTCAAAAGACAAATTGGCAGGAATTTGGAAGTGTATGTAGACGACATGGTAATCAAGAGCAGGACTGAAATGGAGTTGTTAGCGGACATATCAAAACATTTGACAACCTCTGGGGGATCAATATGAAACTTAATCCTAAAAAATGTTCGTTTGGAGTTGAAGAGGGAAAGTTTCTCGGGTACGTGGTGACGTCCGAAGGGATAAGGGAAAATCCCAAAAAAACAAAGGCGATAGCCGACATGCAATCACCCAAAACACTCAAGGAGATGTAGAGCCTTAGCGGGAAATTGGCCGCCATGAACAGATTCCTTTCACGATCTGCAGAAAAAGCTTTACCATTTTTCAATACGTTAAAGAACATAACAAACGAAAACCAAAGCGAATACCGGTGGGGCGAGCAAGCCGAAGAGGCGTTTCAGAAGATGAAACGTATAATTTTAGAGTTTCCCAATCTCACCGCCCCAGTGTCAGAAGAAGACCTATTCATGTATTTAGCGGCGGCCGAGGAAGCCATAAGCGTTGTACTGATGGTGGAAAGGAAAGGAAAGTAAATGCCGGTGCACTATGTTAGTAAAACGTTGCATGAGGCCGAACGAAATTATGCTCCCATAGAGAAATTGGCTTTAGCTCTGTCACATTGTTCCAGAAGACTCAGAAGATACTTTGAAGCCCACCCAATCAAGGTAATCACAGATCAACCTATTAGGGATGTGTTGAACAAACCTGAATCCTCAGGAAAGCTAATGAAATATGCAGTGGAGTTGGGAGCATACAAAATTATCTACATCCCAAGACAGGCGGTCAAAGGCCAAGTCTTGGTAGACTTCATAAATGAGATACCAGTTCGAAAGGAAGGAGGGAACCGAGAAAAGAATGAGATATGTGATATCTCCGCCGATGAGGAGGAATGGACATTATTCACCGAAGGGAGTCCAACAAAAAAGGCGTCGGAGCAGGCCTAATACTAATCAGCCCAGATCAAACGGAATATACTTATGCTCTTTGGCTAAACTTCCCCAGCACCAACAATGAGGCGGAATACGAAGCATTGTTAGCCAGTCTAAGAATCGCCAACGATATGAAAATCCAAGTATTGAGTGCTAAAGTGGATTCAAATCTGGTATCAAGCCAAATCAACGGAGAGTTCACCACTTACAAGGAGAGCATGAGGAAGTACTTGGCTAAAGCAAAGGAGTACATTGGATGTTTCAAAAGGTTCATAATACAGAACATTCCCAGAGCACAAAATCAAAAGGCTGATGTGTTAAGCAAACTAGCATCAATTGCTTTCGACCACTTAACCAAGGAAATACTCGTGGAAGTACTGGAAACACCTTCAACAGAAGAAGAAATCATCGGAGCAATAGTGGAGGAAGAGGAGGAGAACTGGATGTCTCCAATCATCCGGTGCATCACCGAAGGAAAATGGCCGGATGATGAAAATGAAGCAAGAACCCTTCGGATGAAAATCAGTCACTACACAATGGAGGACGGGGTATTGTTCAAGAAATAATACCTGGGCCCAATGTTAAGGTGCGTGGTCCCACTGCAGACCAATTACATGGTAAGGGAGGTGCATGAAGGAGCATGCAGAATGCATTCAGGCCCAAGATCTGTGGTAGCGAAGTTGATAAGACAAGGTTATTACTGGCCAACAATGCATAGGGACACCAGAGAGATCATTCAGAAATGTGAATCCTGCCAGATACACGCTCCGGTACCTAAGTTACCAAAAACCCTTATGACCTCCATCATGTCACCGTGGCTTTTCTTCCAGTGGGGAATGGACGTGTTGGGCCGTCTCCCCGAAGCCCCTGGAAAAATAAAATATGTCATCGTGGCCATCGACTACTTTACAAAATGGATGGAGGCCAAGCCGTTAGCAAGAACTATAGGAAAGGAAGTCATAAAGTTTGTGTGGGAAAGTATTGTACGTCGCTTCAGCCTGCCACACATAATAGTAATAAACAACGGCAACAATTTCATCCATGACCCCTTCAAAAGCTGGTGTGAAAAGCTAAACATAAAGCAGATAAACACCGCGGTAGCCCACCCCCAAGCCAATGGTCTAGTAGAAAGGGCGAACAAAAGTCTGATGCATGGTTTCAAAGCAAGGTTGGGAAAAAGTAGGGCCGGATGGGTAGACGAACTGCCAAACTTATTATGGGCTCACCAAACATCTCTCAAGACAAGCAATGGCGAAACACCATTCAACCTGACATACGGGAGTGATGCAGTAATTCCGGCGGAAATAGGGATGCCGACCTTCCGGACAATGATGGTAAAGAAGAGGTAAGTTAAGAAGAAATCTGTCTAAACCTAGACCTACTGCAAGAAAGAAGAGACTCAGTGGCAGTGGAAGAGGCCAAGTACAAGAAGAAAGTGGAACAATACTACAACAGGAGAGTGAGGGCCGAAAAGTTCAGAGTTGGAGATTTTGTTTACCGAAAGAATGAAGCAAGCAGACAAGAGAGTCTGGGGAAGTTGGGGCCAAACTGGGAGGGCCCATATCGCATCACTGAAGCATATGAAAATGGCTCGTACAAGCTACAGTCAGCCGAAGAGAAAGAAGTGCCCCGCACCTGGAACACAACAAATCTGAGGAAATGTTTCTTGTAATTTGAGAAAAGCTTTGTAACTCTAAGCCCAAGAGGCACCTAATTGCAAATTTTAATCATTATTAATGACAAATATAGCTCCCCGGACGACGGAGGATCAATTTTCCCTGTTATTGTTAGCTGAACATAATTGTCAAAGTGACCCCCCTGGCAGGCTCGCGACCTCCAGGGAAAAATGGTCAATGTTCAAAGACGGTTCATATCCAAAAAGGGTTGCCGTGAGAAAAAACCGAACGGTTCATACCCAAAAAGGGTTACCGAGGTATAAAATTACACGGTTCATACCCAAAAAGGGTTACCGAAGTATAAAACTAAACGGTTCATACCCAAAAAAGGGTTGCCGAGGTATAAAACTAAGCGGTTCATACCCAAAATGGTTGCTGAAGCACGTAAACCGAACGGTTCATACCCAAAAATGGTTGCCAAGGTACAAAAATTAAACGGGTCATACCCTACAAAAGATAGCCGAAGAGAAAATCAAGACAGTCCATGCACCGAAGAAGGATATAGAGGATAACAGCAAGTCAGTATTATACATTCAGAAAAGGACAACATAAACAAAATAAGTAAGGCAAAAATGAAGTAAAGTGTTCAAATCCAAATATACCAAAAGAAATTTCATTAACCACCAAAATAGCAAAGGCATAAGCACAAAATTGCCTCTTCATCAACATTACAAGTTTCCCAATACATGTTCACAATTGTTACAAGTCAGATAACATTAAAAAAGATCAAGCTTCAGTCATGGAGCATTCTTCCCCCCGTCATCCTTATTCCCTCCGTTCAGCCCCTCAACATCTTTCTCAACAGCTCCACCCGAAGGACGTGCTGGAGCAGGGTCCGGCATGAGAGCCATTGTCTCTTCAATCGGACGGTGGCATGCATTTCGAACTTTATCAACATAAGGATACCTCTTCACAAAAAATTCATCATATGCGGCTAGATATTTGGCAGGAGCTTCCAGGTCTAGATCCTCCGTGTCATCCAAAATCTTCTTCACACCTGCCTCCGTACGATCAATACCACCCCATCCAACCACCCGGCCATCCCACACAAGCTAAAATGGACGGCCAGCGAAGCCTTGTACTCATGACTTCCAAGAAGACGAGTCACGACGGCGGGAATAAAGTCTCTGAAAAGATTGGACCGCACAATTTCCAAGTTCCCCGCGGCCACCGCCATCTCTGTGCGCTCCCAACAGAGAACTTCATTCTCCTCTTCCTCATTCTTTAAGGTTCCCCTAGCCTCTATCAACTCCTTTTCCAAACCAACGATCTTCTCACCTTGAGCCAAGGACAGCTTCAACCATTCGGCTTTTTCAGCCTCCAAGGTGCGCACCTGTTTTTCAAACCCTCCTCCCGGGCAGAACACTCAGCAAGCTCCCTTTTCGAAACCTTCAACTCCTCCAGCGTCTTAACCAGGTAATCAAAATTCTCCTTAGCAGCCTTCTCACACCCCTTGTGCTCCTCAGCCAACTCCTTGTGCTCATTGCCAAGATTCTCAAAACGGACAAGCATGTCCGTAAAGGCAAGACTCCCCCTAGCCAGAATAGCCCACGACCTCTGAACCGCTTCGGTATCAGTCAAGCTCTGCAGATAAGTCTCGTCGGCAGGTGGGGGAAAGATGAACGAGCAGATCCTTGTATTAGTCATATCCTTTGACCCTTTCATCTTTCTTAATAGACCACCCCGGCACATAAGTCGCACTGGACGAAGCTTTCCCTTCATCGTCACCACCCTTACTTTCTTGGTGCTGAGGAGGAGGAGAAGAAACCCCTACAAGAAAACATAAAGACAAGAGCAATAAGTATACAAAATAAGCACAAGTAAAAAAAAAAAAAAAAAAAAAAAAAAAAAACGACTTCATCGGCTTCCCGAGGATCAGTCGCTCAACAACACGGACACCTCATGATCCCCGTAATGGTCCACCGGTGCTCCTCAGGATTCCCATCAGCATTCACAACATCCAGATTGTTGCTGGAATGACCCTCCGGATTCTCCTTCTCAACAATGTTGGGGTCATTCGGAAGAGAACCCTCGAGGGGTATAGAATTCAGCGGTGTGGGGTTGGTGGTTGACTCCACATTGACAATGGGCGGCAGACTTTTATTTCTCCTCTTTTGAGGTTGCCCAGAGCCACCCTCTCCGTGAGGCGCTCGGGCTTTAACCTTCCGGCCCGCCTCGCAGAACTTTCCTTTTCTTTTCCTTGGCCTCCAAAACTTTTGGGCCGCCCACCTCAACCCTCTTCATTGCATCGACGAAGGGCGAACCGAGTGCCAACTTCACTAGGAGGGTGACATGCATGAGGTGAGCCCGCCCCTCATAACGATCCCTCGGGTTATAGTCGCCTCACGATACTTGACGATCGATAGTCGACATGGTTAGAGTTGCAACACAAACAAGACAAACTATAAGCCCATAAGAAACACAAATTCCTAACTAAGTAGATAGAACACAGGCTAAATACCATTCCCCTCGGCATCCTTCAGAGCCGCCCGGAAACCAGGATATTTCCAATTAGCTGAAAACCCAACGGCATACAAAAAGCCAGGAGGAATCTTTATCAAATCAATAACGTTGGCAGACAACTTGTCAGCATACTGTACAGAAAACTCCCCGGTAGGAAAGGGGTCGGAAACATCTGAATTTGGATGCCTCCACGGCATAGCAAAAGGGACGGCTCGACGGCCAATCAAAAAGAACATACGCTTCCAACCTTTCAACCCAGACAAAATCTCCTTAAAACAAACCCGACGGTTTTTACCTTCCCGCTTGGCAAAAGTGAACCAATGTCCTTGTTTATGTAACTTATAGAAAGCACGAAAAAGGGAGGTTGTAGGAATGACATGAAGGCTACGACTATATACTTCAAAAAGGGTAACCCTATGTAAACCTATCGGCACTAACTGTGAAATATGAACCTTGTAGTAATGAAGAACGTCTAAAAGAAAGGTAGAAAACGGGACACTAATACCCCCTTCCATAAAATACTCTAAATATAAACCTATTGCATCATCTCCTAAATTTCCCATGGTAAAACCAGGCGGTGGGAGCCTCGGATGGAGATAAAGGGGAATCCCAAAACTGTCTATGGCCCATTGTAACCCCACTTTGGTCATGTTCGAGGTGTATTTATCAAGATCAAATTTAGGCTTCGGATGCGACGGACCCTCAGAAGCAGGTCCGGAGTCGTGACCGGAGGATGAGCCGGACGGTTCTGACATGATAACCGGAAGGGAATGGAAATAGCCTAAGTTTAAAATACAAGGAAAACTAGAATGTACCTGGACAGTAGACGAAGAACACAGAAACCGTTCGGCAGAAAAACGCAGAAAACGTGTGGGTTCAGAAATTTCTACGGTGGTAAAAATGAAAGTGACAACGTTATTTATAGGGAAAAAAAGATAGGTGAAAGTCCCGTCGTGTCAGACAGAGACGTGGCGTATCAAATCACCACATAAAACGCATCAGCACCCACGTGGCAACATCCTAGACCACGGTAAGAAAATCAGTGCCTCGTCACACACGAGCATTTATTAATTTTGGCACCATTCAAAAAAATAATAAAATAATAAAAAATAAAATGACGAAGAATGGAAGGAAATGGCACAAAACCCTCCGGCAAATACCATCAGGAGACACTCCAAATATCATGTAATGCATACATCAACATGATACTGGGGGGGACATGTTGGCGTATGTACCCGAAGTGCCGAACCGAAGGGTCCTAAACCATTCGGCGAACGCACGAAACAAACAAGACCAAACAGGCCCCAAGACAACATAGGCCGAAGGGCCCAACACAACCCTCCGGCGTAACGGCTAAATGGCGTCACCAGTCATAAAGGGAAGGGAATCTTAAGTCAGGATCCCTGACCTGATACAGGCAGAAGCCAAACAGGGTAAGTCAACCTCCCGCCCGAAAAGGTCACTCTCATTACATGTGACCCTCAGTTAAGGACAAGACTTCTCATCTATAAAAGGAGAGAAATTACTGCATCTAGGTCAACTCTCTTTACCCTACTTTTACACATAGTAATTCTGATATATCATATTCTTATTCTCACGCCGAAGCTTGGTTTAGGGATAAAACCCTAGGCGAGGTTAACGCGTGCTTTTCTTGTGTTAACAGATCAGAAGGGTCTCGATCCGGAGGGCTGGATGAAGAGTCAGCCGAAGGATTATTGCTTGTTTAAGTGAAGACATATTTTTACCCCAACATATTGCATTCTTATTAATGGCCATTTATAATGACAAATTACATAGAAACCTTAATGGACCCATTGCCCACAAACTGAGCTTGGGCTACTATTTATCTCTAATAATACAGACTATATATTTCATCAATTTTATTTTTAACACGTAATCTTCAACAAAGTGAACGATATAGATATCCAAATGCCAGTTCAGATAGATGTCTTTGTGGCCATCAAATGCCTCTTAGGGGGTGTTTGGTTCGCCGTAATCCTCCGTAATTGGATGTAATTGTAATTTGATTACATTACGTAGTCTGTTTGGTTCGCAGAATGGAGGAATGTAATTGATTACATTACGTAGGTCGTTTGGTTTGCGTTGTAATTGTAATTCATCATTCCAATTACATCCAAGGAGGAATTGATTACATAGCATGTTGGATGGAAAGTTTTGAATTACGTTGTAATTGATTTTATATTTATTATTATTATATAAATACTAAAATAATAAAATTTATATAATAATAAAAGTAATAGTAATAATAATAATAATTATTATTATTATTATTATAATTTTATATATTTATTTACTTCAATAATAATAATTAAACTAATAAATAATAATAATAATAATAATAATAATAATAATAATAAAATAATAATATAATAATAAAAATAATAATAATAATAAATAATAATATTAAAATAATTATAATAAATAATAATAATAATAATAAAAAATAATAATATAATAAAATAATAATAATAATAATAATAATAATAATAATAATAATAATAATAATTATAAAATAATAAAATATAATATTAATAATAATAACAAAATAATAATAATAAATGATAATTAATAATTAATAATAATAATATTAAAATAAATAATAATAATAATAATAATAATAATAATAATAATAATATTATTATTATTATTATTATTATCATTATTATTATTTATTATTTATTATTATTATATTATTAATTAATAATAATAATAATAATAATAATAATAATTTATTATTATTATTATTTTATTATTTATTTTTAATATTATTATTATTAATTATTAATTATCATTTTTTATTATTATTACTATTTATTATTATTATTATTATTATTTTATTATTATAATAATTATTATTATATTATTATTATTTTATTTTTATTATTAATATTATTATTATTATTATTATTATTTTATTATTATATTTTTATTAATATTCTTTATTATTATTATTATTATTATTATTATTATTTATTTTTAATAATATTATTATTACTATTATTATATTATTTTATTATTATTATTATTATTATTATTATTGTTATTATATTAACTTTTAAGTTTTATAAAAATTGAATTACATTACGTTAGTCAACCAAACACATTAAGCGATTTCATCAATTACAATTACAATACATTACAATTATAACTCGCTAAAGTTGGTTCGCATAGATTATTGCAACATGCCGGATTGACATGTGCTCAAGTCTTTGTGTGATGAGATCAACGGAGAGGATCATACGTCGAATTATGAGGTTCGAGCTGTGGCTGTTGAGCTTGATGTTTCTTCTAATGGTTCGGTTATAGAGGGATCAGTTAAAAGGGCGTGGGACGCTTTTGGACGTATTGATTGTTTGATCAATAATGCAGGTGTTAGAGGTAACAACTTATTAAGTTGGTGTTTGTGTCATTGTGTGAGCTTATTTTGCTAACATATTAGCTTACTTCGAATCAAATAAGATCATGTAGTGTTTGATAAGCTCTTTATCAGCTCTTTATTATAAGCTAATCCAAACACTTAGCATGTGCTTATATATCACCGTATTCGTCATAAGTTCTGTCATAAGCTGCCTGATGAAAATAAGATTCAGCGCACAAAATAAGTAAAGACAAACACCCCTATAGACTTAACCAATAACTGTTAATTAAATTATTCAAGTCATATTATGAGTAAGGTAAACTATGTGAACTGAGGTTGAACATTTGCTATACAAATGGCTGTTGGATTGAATGCATCACAAAGTTGAACTAATATTTGTAATGGCTATAAGATTTATTTTAGTTTTTATGTTTTAGTTTAAAAATATCGAATACTCCATATATTTTTTAGATTGTTGGAAGTAATTAGAACTGCATTATTGTAAAATGACTTGATGCATCAACATTCATTGAGTGAAACTTTTCCGGATTTCTTATTAATGCATCTTGATAAGTGGGGTGGATTCGTAGTTTAAGAAATAGTTGGAAAAGCAGAAAGTCTCTTGTAGGATGGATAGCGTGTAGCTGGCTTATGCCCAAGGACATGAAGCATAATGCCATAGGGTGAGGGTCGGCTTCTAATCCGGGTATCATTTCCCTTGTTTGGAGGTTTTACGTAAAGGTGTGGCGGGGAGATCAGAGGGCGGGTTACTCCATTTAGTTTAACTGTGTAAGGATAGTGAATTGAGGATGGGTTACCTCCTAAGGGGATGTTTGGCTAAAGCTTATTTAGGTGCTTATTGGGTTATTGTACCATCAAAACACAATTAACTTAACCAAACACATCCTAAAAAATGGATTTCATCTTTGTGAATGATTAGAAAGTGTTTTCTGAAAACAAATGTTACCACTAGATAATAAGGTCTTTTCAAGAAGCTTAGGCAAACACCCCCTTAGGTATGCTTAATACCTACAGATTCTTGCATTGTCTATACAAGAAAAATAAATAAATTGTACACGACTTTTTGAGCCCGACTAAGAGATAGGTATAAATCACCTTCACCCATCAGGACTATTATCTTTCTCTGTTCGTTATTGTGAATGTTATAATCTCATTTGAAAAGAAGACGTTCAGTTTCCCTAATTGAGAATCCAAAAACCAATGAAATGCTAACTGAATCCTATTCAGGTTTCAAGCTTTAAATTTTGATTATGTATTTGTTTTCAGGTAATGTGCTAAGTCCGTTGGAGTTGTCGGAAGAAGAATGGAATAGTACCATGAGAACCAACTTGACAAGAACATGGTTAGTAGCAAAATACGTTTGTACGTATATGCGTGATGCAAATCAAGGAGGTTCACTCATCAATATCTCATCTATATCTGGTCTTGATCGTCAAGAGCTACCTGGAGGTCTTGCTTACTCCGGTTCAAAGGCGGCTGTTGTCACATTGTCTAAGGTAACAGTAATTATTAGTCTTTCATTTTTCATATACGATCATATCTCATTTTGGGGTCTGATCTTTTTAAACAGGTAATGGCGATGGAAATGGGTACGTACAACATCAGGGTGAACACTATTTGCCCCGGGATTTTTAAATCAGAGATAACAAAAACACTATTACAAAATAACTAGCTCAACAAAGTAATTAAAAAAACTGTTCCTTTAGGAACATTAGGCAATGTGGATCCAGCCTTGACATCACTGGCAAGATATCTGGTCCATGACTCATCCAAGTACATCACTGGCAGTGTGTTCATTGTCGATGCAGGTACCACAATACCTGGTGTGCCCATTTTCTCTTCACTTTAGATCTTACATGTAGTCAAGCCACCACTACACATTGAAGGAAATGTATACCTCAGTGAGGATACATGGAGTTTGTGCTCTTTAGTAAATAGTATTTTGAGAAATTAAAAATGAGACAGCATCTGCCTAATTTCTTTCATCTCCGTATCTCTTTTTATATTTTATTTTTCTATGTGCCCTTATCTATGTAGACATATGTATCATTATTCTTTATGAAATCATTATTTTTTCAAGTATGTTTGTTTTTGTTACTCTAGGGCGTTTGGTTCACAGAATGTTTTTGAAGGAATTGTAATCTTTGGAAGGAATTGTAATTTGATGTAATTGTAATTTAAAGAATTGGAATGTGTTGTAATTGTAATGTATTGTAATTGTAATTGATGAAATCTGCTAATGTGTTTGGTTGACTCAAGAACGTAATGTAATTCAATTTTTTTATAAAACTTAAAAAGTTAATATAATAACAATAATAATAATAATAATAATAATAAAATAATATAATAATAGTAATAATAATATTATTAAAATAAATAATAATAATAATAATAATAATAATAAAATAATAATAAAAAGAATATTAATAATAAAATATAATAATAAAATAATAATAATAATAATAATAATAATATTAATAATAAAAATAAAATAATAATAATATAATTATTATTATTATTATAATAATAAAATAATAATAATAATAATAATAATAAATAGTAATAATAATAAAAATGATAATTAATAATTAATAATAATAATATTAAAAATAAATAATAAAATAATAATAATAATAAATTATTATTATTATTATTATTATTATTATTATTATTATTGTTAATTAATATAATAGTAATAATAATAAATAATAATAATATAATAATAATAATAATAATAATATTATTATTATTATTATTATTATTATTATTATTATTTATTTTTAATATTATTATTATTAATTATTAATTATTAATTATTAATTATCATTTATTATTATTATTTTGTTATTATTATTAATATTATATTTTATTATTTTATAATTATTATTATTATTATTATTATTATTATTATTATTATTTTATTATATTATTATTATTTTTTTTTTTTTATTATTTTTTATTATAATTATTTTAATATTATTATTTATAATTATTATTATTTTATTATTATATTATTATTTTTATTATTATTATTATTATTATTATTATTATTATTATTATTTATTAGTTTAATTATTATTATTGAAGTAAATAAATATATAAATTATTATAATAATAATAATAATAATTATTATTATTATTACTATTACTTTTATTATTATATAAATTTTATTATTTTAGTATTTATATAATAATAATAAATATAAATTCAATTACAACGTAATTCAAAACTTTCCATCCAACATGCTATGTAATCAATTCCTCCTTGATGTAATTGGAATGACCGAATTACAATTACAACGCAAACCAAACAACCTCGTAATGAATGTAATCCAATTACATTCCTCCATTCTCGCGAACCAAACAGGACTCACGTAATGTAATCAAATTACAATTACATCCAATTACTTGAGGATTACTACAACCAAACACCTTATCTAGAGGCATTTGATGGCCACAAAGACATCTATCCGAATCGGCATTTGGATATCTATATCGCTCACTTTGTTGAAGATTACGTGTTAAAAATAAAATTGATGAAATATATAGTCTCGTATTATTAGAGATAAATAGTAGCCCAAGCTCACCAGGGCAATGGGTCCATTAAGGTTTCTATGTAATTTGTCATTATAAATGGCCATTAATAAGAATGCAATATGTTGGGGTAAAAATATGTCTTCACTTAAACAAGCAATAATCCTTCTACGACTCTTCATCCGCCCTCCTGATCGAGACCCTTCGATCATTAACACAAGAAAAGCACGCTAACCTCGCTTAGGGTTTTATCCCTAAACCAAGCTTCGGCGTGAGAATAAGAATATGATATATCGTAATTACTATGTGTAAAAGTAGGGTAAAGAGAGTTGACCTAGATGCGTAATTTCTCTCCTTTTATAGATGAGAAGTCTTGTCTCAATCGAGGGTCACATGTAATGAGAGTGACCTTTTCGGGCGGAGGTTGACTTACCCTGCTTGCTTTCGTCAGACGTCGTGATCCCGACTTAAGATTCCCTCCTTTATGACCGGTGACGCCATTTAGCCAAGCTGCCGGAGGGTTGTGTTGGGCCTTCGCCTATGTTGTCTTAGGGCCTGCTTTGGTCTTATTTGTTTCGATGTCACGAATGGTTTAGGACCCTTCGATTCGGCACTGGCACATACGCCAACATGTCCCCCAAGTATCATGTTGATGTATGCATTACATGATATTTGAGTGTCTCCTCGATGGTATTCTTTGGAGGTTTTGTGCCATTTCCTTCCATTCTTCGTCATTTTATTTTTTATTATTTTATTATTTTTTGAATGGTGCCAAAATTAATAAATGCTCCGTGCGACGAGGCATCGATTTTCTTACCGTGGTCTAGGATGTTGCCACGGGTGCCGATGCGTTTATGTGGTGATTTGATACGCCACGCTCCGTCTCGACACGGCGGGGACTTTCACCTATCTTTTTCCCTATAAATAACGTTGTCACTTTCATTTTACCACCGTAGAAATTTCTCAACCCACACGTTTTCTGCGTTTTACGCGAACGGTTTCGTGTTCTTCGCTCACCGTCTGTGCACATTCTAGTTTTCCTTGTATTTTAAACTTAGGCTATTTCCATTCCCTTCCTGCTATCATGTCGAACCGTCTCGCTCATCCTCCGGTCACGACTCCGACCGCTTCGAGGGTCCGCCGCATCCGAAGCCTAAATTTGATCTTGATAAATACACCTCGAACATGACCAAGCGGGTTACAATGGGCCATAGACAGCTTTGATTCCCTGATCTCCATCCGAGGCTCCCACCGCTGGTTTTACCATGGGAAATTTAGAGATGATGCAATAGATTTATATTTAGAGTATTTTATGGAAGGGGTATTAGTGTCCCGCTTTCACCTTTCTTTTAGACGTTCTTCATTACTACAAGGTTCATATTTCACGCTTAGTGCCGATAGGTTTACATAGGGTTACCCTTTTGAAGTATATAGTCGTAGCCTTCATGTCATTCCTACAACCTCCTTTTTCGTGCTTTATAAGTTACATAAACAAGGACATTGGTTCACTTTTTGCCAAGCGGGAAGGTAAAACCGCCGGGTTTGTTTTAAGGAGATTTTGTCCGGTTGAAAGGTTGGAAGCGATGTTCTTTTGATTGGCCGAGTCGAGCCGTCCTTTTGCTATGCCGTGAGGCATCCAAATTCGATGCTTCAACCCCTTTCCTACTGGGAGTTTTCAGACAAGATGCCGACAAGTTGTCTGCCAACGTTATTGATTTGATAAAGATTCCTCCTGGCTTTTTGTATGCCGTTGGGTTTTCAGCTAATTGGAAATATCCTGGTTTCCGGGCGGCTCTGAAGGATGCCGAGGGGAATGATATTTAGCCTGTGTTCTATCTACTTAGTTAGGAATTTGTGTTTCTTATGGGCTTATAGTTTGTCTTGTTTGTGTTGCAACTCTAACCATGTCTGACTATCTGATCAAGCCGAAGTATCGTAAGGGGGCGACTATAACCCAAGGGGATCGTTATGAGCGGGGGCAGGCTCACCTCATGCATGTCACCCTCCCTAGTGAAGTTGGCACTCCGGTTCCGCCCAAATCTGATGCAATGAAGAGGGTTGAGGTGGCTGGCCCAAAAGTTTTGGAGGCCAAGGAAAAGAAAAGGAAAGTTGCTGAGGCCAGAGCCGGAAGGTTAAAGCCCCGGAAGCGCCCTGCCGGAGAGGGTGGCTCTGGGCAACCTCAAAAGAGGAGAAATAAAAGTCTGCCGCCCATTGTCAATGTGGAGTCAACCACCAACCCCACACCGCTGAATGCTATACCCCTCGAGGGTTCTCTTCCGAATGACCCCAACACTGTTGAGAAGGAGAATCCGGAGGGTCATTCCAGCAACAATCTGGATGTTGTGAATGCTGATGGGAATCCTGAGGAGCACCCGGTGGACCATGATGGGGATCATGAGGTGTCCCGTATTGTTGAGCAAATGATCCTCGTAAGCCGAAGAAGTCGCCTTTTTTTTTTTTTTTTTTTTTTTTTTACTTGTGCTTATTTTGTATACTTATTGCTTTGTCTTTATGTTTTCTTGTGTCTGCAAAATATTTTGAAGGAAAACGTTGACTTGAACGCGAACTTTGTTTTCCTTGTTTTCCACAAAACATTTTGTAGAAAACAAGGAAGTCAACTAAACTAACCCTGCGGGGGCGCTTTAGTTGGTGAAAAAATTTCTAGTTTTTCCGTTTCTAAATTCCTAGAGAAGGGATTGGTTTTTCTTCTCTAGAGAAGAGTTGAGAATTTTGAAAACCCGTTTATATGGAATTATGTTTTTCATTTTTAAAAAATGAAAAGATGTTTAGATGAAGCTCTTTTCAAACATTTTATTCTTTTTTAAATCAACTTTTTTCCATATTGGATCTTCGTACGTTTTTATCCATTTTATACGTTTTTGTACGGTTTTATACGTTTTCATCCGGGTTTTTTTCCGTTTTTGTATGTTATCATTCGTTTTCTCCGGTGTTGGGATATAAAAGACAAAGTACTGAAGAAAGTCAAAGTGCTGAAGAAAGTCAAAGTACTGAAGAAAGTCAAAGTATTGCTTAAATGAAAGTCAAAGCATCGCCAAGATCAAAGTACTTCAAAGCTAAAGAATTGCTATATCGTTTATGGAAAGCTTTGTAATTCTAGAATATTATTAGTTTAGTTTAGTATTACTTGTCGTACAAGGATTGTAATTGTAAACCGGCTAGGGTATTCCTTATGCTTATAAAAGGACCCCTAGATTGGCATTAGAGATACGACTATTAGATACGAAACATTAGTGATTTTAGAGTTTACCAAGTTCGATATTAGAGTTATTAGGGTTGTTAGTGAATCTGTGTATCAAGCAGGTTCAAAGTATTAATAAATCGTTGAAGTTTAAAGTTATTATTTTTAGCTTTATTGAAATAGTTTCCGCATACTTAATAGAGTAAATTCAATGTTTCATTGTTAGTAACTTATGATTTATCCGAGGTTGCTAAGCCCTTACAAGCTACATAGTTAGTTTGGTCGAGTATATCGATCCAACAAGTGGTATCGAGCTTGTGTGGAAACTCTAATTAAGAAGAAACCCTTAAAACCAATTTAACTACAAACCCTAAAGATGTCGATCGAAGTCGCACCACCCCACCCATCACCTCAATCGAATTCCTATCATCGAGAAGGGAGAATACGATCTCGAGCATGAAGATGAGGCAAGACATTGCTATTACAAACCATGCATTGTGGAATGTAATTGTCAATGGTAATGAAGTTATTGAAGACCACAGAGAAGTTCTTGACAACCTAAACCACCTAAGCTTATCTTGCCGCAGCCTACAAAGAAGAAATCAAGAAAAGGATCTCAACATACCGTTGTTTGCTATTCCTAATGGTCACCTACTCAAGTTCCATGATGCTAAGGATGCAAAACAACTATGGGCTGCTCTCAAGACAAGATTTGGAGGTAATGATGCTTCCAAGAAAATGCATAGAAATCGTTGAAGCAACAGCTTGAAACATTCATCACAGAAAGAGAAGGTATTGATACGCCTATGATGATTCCAAAATCTCCTTAGTATGCTAGAGTTATACAAAGCGTAGGTATCTTGAAGATGCAAACCTCAAGTTCTTAAGAATTTTGCCATCCGTATGGCATGTGATTGCTACAATGATTAGAGGACAACCTGGTTTGGACGTTATGGACTTTGATGATCTCTACAACCATTTTAAGGTATATGAGCATGAGATGAATGGCCAAACAAGTTCAAAATCTCACAACATTGCTTTAGTGTCTTCGAAAGCTTAAGCAAGATTTCCACTAAAAGTACCGCTACCACCAGCATCATGGTGATAAACAAGATATCTACACAACCATGACTACCCCCACCTCATCACCACCAAACACCATCCAATCGATGAAGTTGTATGTTCATTGTTCGCTCAAAGAAGCCACTTTACACTGTTACTTATGAAGAAGATTTGTCACAAATTGAAGAGGATGCTCTTGAAGAAATTGATATAAGGTGGCAAGTTGCTATGATCAACGCTAGGATCAAGAAGTTCATGAAGAAAATAGGAAGAGGCATTGACTTCAAACCCAAATGTGGTATAACGCTTGACAAGTCCAAGATTGAATACTTTAATTGTCAAAGAACTGACACTTTGCAAGAGAATGCAAGTTTGCTAAATATCGTGCAAATAAAATGATTGAGAAACCCAAGCTTGAACTCAAGGAAATTCCTATTACCAAACAAAAGCTTTGGTTGCTCAAGAAAATCTATCGAGGTTGACCGAGGCTTGAATTTGATGATGAACCAAGAACCTACTCTATGGTCGCAGTGGAAGAATTTGATTGGAGCACAACTTTTGATGAGGAACCCGGATTTGTCGCTTTGGGATCAAGAGATGGTCTTGGAAGCTTTGATTGAGCATGGAAAGAAAGAAGAAACTGCTCGCTTTCGCTATAGTAGCTACTTCACCAAGTTCACCCACTATCTCGAGGTATGCTCTATGTAATGATTTTTATCAAAAGTGCTTAAAGATTATGTAACCGAAAGAGATAATTGTAGAAGGGCTAGTTCGAGGTAGTTGGTTATCAAATAACTTTAGAGTCAATGGAAGCCAAAATAATAACACATGAAAATAATGAAATGGCTTGGGCTGAAAAATATGAGCAACAGGATTATCAATTAAAATTAAGTGAATGGAAGTTAGGATGTAAGGTTTCTGAAATTGAAAAGCTTACTAAAGAAAGGGATGAACTGTTAGAAAAGTTTGCTAGTTAGGAAGAATCTGGCCTTTCACATGTTAGTTTTGTTGAAAAACATAAAAGAGCACACATTAAAACTGGCCTGGGTTTTGGTATGGATTTTAGCAAAATAGAAGAAAACCCACCTAGTGATAAGGAACAAATTGATTCAGAGGAGATAACCACTAGTGATGATGAACTCATTAGCTCAGAAGATAACACATCTAGTAATGAGGAATCAATTAGTCTAACACCTCCTGAATTTAAGAAAGACAAGGGTTATCATGCGTCCTCATCCCACCGGTAGTTTTCAACCAACTAGGATAGATGTTTCTCGCTTTGAGTAGACAATTTAGAGTTTAGGAAAAAGCTTACTGTCAATCAAATTCAGTCCATCTAGTTCAAACCCCAAAAGAACAGTTGAGAAACCTAAGGATGATAATGTTAAGAGTCAAGCAAAGACCTTCAACTCAAAGTATCGCTAAACATTCAAAGAACTTCAAGAAAAACTTTTCAAAATATCGCTAAACCTTTTGGGATAATTTTCATAATTCACCAAAAAGTCAGGTTAGGTTTGATCATAGAACTAAAGGAACAAATTTTGGGAGTATGGGTCAAAAATTGTGTTTTGTTTGTTATAGTCCTGATCATTTGATTAAGAACTGTGATTTTCACTCAGAGTATCTAAGAAAATTCCCAAAGACCATATCTACCAACCATAAGTCAAGTGAGAATAAACCAGTTTGGAATCATTCACATAGGGTTAACCACAAAAACTTCTCAAAAGACTATAGTTACCCTCACCAGAGAAGACCTTTTTCAAAACCACCCGTACCCTCAAGTACTTTTCAAGGTACTGGTAAGCCAAAAGTTTCTCAAGCAAGACCTCTCAAAGTAATCGCTAGATTTTCACCCAATCAAGGCATCGCTAGCACTTTTTGGAATGGAAGCCCTAGGAGATCTAATTACTATCAATCTAGAAGGCATTACACCTCAAAAAGAGTATCTCGATCAAAGAACTCTACACAAAAAGTTAAAACCAGATGGGTTAAGAAAGAAATTATTGATGGGGAACAAACAATACTTTCAGCAAGTAAGGTTGAAAAAGGGAATTTTGTTGAAAAAGAAAAGGATAACTTTGATAAAAAAAGAGAGTTTTGTTGAAAAACCAACACAAGTTTTGGAACAACCAAAGATAATTGATCATGTCTTCAAAGACAGTGGAAATTACATACTTAAAGAATTTAAGTATGTCACTCCACAAGGGGAACACAAGTCAGTAATGGCTTGGGTTACTAAAATTAACTAACTCTTTCATCTTTGTGCAGGGCAACCCAGAAGAGGAGCTTAAAGATCATTTAATTATTGATAGTGGTTGCTCTGGAAGCATGACAGGAAACAAAGAGATTATGTCAGATTTTAGATCTTATTTTGGAGGAAGAGTTGCATTTGGGAATGATCCTAGTGGAAGTAGAATTACTGGCAAAGGAACCATCAAGGCACGAAGCATAGATTTTGAGAATGTTCGTTATGTGAAGGAGCTCTGTTAATACAAATAAGCCGTAAAAACGTTTATTTATATTTTACGATCTTCTAATGTTTTGTCGATAACAAACGTAAAATCATTTTAACGAAATAAATAGAATACGTAAATAGTTTGAGTTAATAGTTTCCTAACACACTTACGCCACACAAAACACTAAAACAAGTATAAGTGATTTTATGATTTAAATACATACGCACAACAACTAGTGTTTACATATTGGGTTAGCATATACTTAAACTAAGTATACTAAAATGGGTAAAAACAAGTATATACTAAATGGGTAAAACTAGCAAATGGTATTGACCCATAACCCATGGTTTTATATATACCACTTAACCAAATTCATTGTATCTAGAAATAAAACCATGGATCAACCCATAACCCATGACCCATGACCCATAACCAAAAATACCCATGGGCAAGAGGAGCGTTCTACGGATCCCCTGCTTTGTGCTAGCCGGATCCCAGTGGAAGGATCCGTGGGATCCGGAGAACAAGAGAGAATTTTCTCTATAAATGAGAGCCATTTCTTCCTTTCTATTCACCACTTTACATACATACTTCCCAAGTATTATAACCCTCTAACCTCATATCCAAGTGATCTATATAGTTTGTCTTTTGTTTTGTGTGATGTTCTAGGTTCCTCTTAAAGGCAAGATCACCACTTTTGAAGACGAGCAAGCTCAAGTCCATGAGTTGCCATGTTATATGTCATCATCAAGATAACTAAGGTTCTCTTGTTGATAGTTCTTCCTTTCTCCATAGATGTTGGGTTGAAGACATTAGTGAAGAATGCCGAAGTGTCAAGATGAAAGCATTAGTGAAAAGTGCTCATCATCCGTGTCAAAGCATTAGTGAAGAATGCTAAAGGTGTCAAGACGAAGGCATTAGTAAAGGGTGCCAGCGTTGTGTCAAAGGCATTAGTGAAGGATGCCGATGAATCAAATCAAGTTGCATTTGAAAAGAATGCCTAGGTCGTATAATCGATGGGGTGCATCGTTATACATATAAGTATTTGTTTATTCCCAAGGATGGTGATATCCTTGATGATGTTGTAACAAGGAGGATCTCCTCGAGATTAGGTGTTGTGTCGTGAAGGGTAGTAGTTCCTCCATAGTAATGGAACCAGGTACTTAGCCTAGTACCTAATAAAGGGTAGGCGACGTTGTGATAGGATTAGTTCTCCTTGGTGTGAAAGAACTCGGTGGTTAGCCTAGCACCGTATAAAGGGTAGGCGACGCCAGATAGGTGTGGTTCCCTTGTGAAGGAACTCGGTATTTAGCTTTGTACCGAAAAGGTTAAGCGGACGTGAAGGCTTCTCCGCCATAAGGAGATTGGTGTAGTGTTTACGAACTCTAGTAGGTGACTCGGGAGTGAGTAGGGCAAGGAAGGTGTCCTTGTGCCGAACCACTATAAATAACTTGTGTCGTGGTGATGTGCTTCACTCTTTATCTTTCATTACACGTTTATATATCTATCTATCAACGTCCAACATAAACAACTAAATAGATTGACATAAGTCGATCTAAATATTTAAAAGGAAGTTTTCAATTGGTAAAACTATTCAACCCCCCCCCCCCTTCTAGTTTTCACAATTGGTATTAGAACTTCGTTACCAAGTTTCTTAGAGTATGTTGTACTTTAAAACTTGATACGATCCATGTATGTTTGAAAACTACAAAGAAGGATTATTTTTGTCATATTTTAAAATCGTTATATTGTTTATTGTTGGACAATGATAGAATGCTCTAACATTTTTTTCTTCTTAAGCATTATCCATACTTGGATTTGAGTTACCAAGAAGATCATAAAGAACTTATCTAAATATTTCTTTTCGCAAAAGAATGTTTAGTATTCTTACAACATAAATCTGAGATTCCAAGAAGATCACAAAACATCTAAATACTTCTTTTCTTAAAAGAATATTTAGCAAATGTATGATCTTTAATTACTTACCTTTATTGTTATTATTAAAATCTTAGTTGCATAAGTTATTAGTAATCATTCTAGTAGTTATTCATATTATAGTCATCATCTAAATAATATTCTTCGACTTATTTGTATAGACTACATTACCAACTCGTAATAATAATATCTTGGTTATTCGATAACCTCAATCATTATTCATCAAAAGGATTTATTGACACTTCATCTATGTCAATAAATATCCATGTAAACTTCTTATATTATGATAAAATGGGATTTTTATAATGTTTGAAAAGCTTCTCTCAAGAATTAAACTGATTCTTAAAAGGGAACCTCGTCCAATAGGAATAGTATTAAATCGTCAAACCTCAAACCACAAGTTTTAGAACCTTAACATCAAAACACTAGGCGATTTTAGAACTCCCAAACCAAAGTTATCAAGGAATGTGTGAGCCGACTTTTCTTTGCCATGCCGGATCCCTAAGTTTATACTAGCGTGATCCCATATGAGAGGATCCATGGGATCCGTGCAACAGAAGACGATATATGCTCAAGAATGATCACCGTGGATGTTCCACAATAATACTTACCTCAAAGACTCACGAACAAAAACCCAGGTACTGTTCATAGGAGCAATTTGATCATTCCTCTCAAGTTTAACAATCACTTGTGTAAGTACAATCTTCACTACATTGTTAAGTTAATTCCTTGATTTCTAAGATTACAATTTCTTCATCTTTAAGAGTTGGGTTCAAATGGGTTTATCATAATTTGTCACTACATTGTTTTCTAAGATAATCTAAATCAAAGAATTAACATTGTTAATACAAATTAAACACATTTCTTGAACTCAACAAAGATGATGAGAGCAAAATTGTGTTCAAACCCTCTAAGTTACTATTCACCATTAACACCACATTGTGGTTGTATTATTTAGGAACATCATGCCAAGCAACAAGCAACAAGATTACCAAGACACCGCCCACTACATACCCATGTACCATAGGAAAATGGATTAAGTCCCACTGACGGGAAAGCCTTTAAGTTGCTTGAAAGGAGACTCTTTCATGAAGGTAGAGTCGTTGATACATCATTTCTTGCAAATACCGACATGAGGGAAGTATTTGGAAATATTGGGTTTGATTGTTTATTGGATATAAACGAGCAAATTTGCCAGGTCTTTGTGCTTGAGTTCTACAAGACTATGGGTATAATTAGAAATAATGATGGGTCCATCTCAATTGAATTCACCATAAATGGACATGAGTACACTCTTTCACTTGAGGAGTTTGGAAGTTTTTTATCTAGGGGTTACATATGATGGTGTTTGCATGTATTCTAATGAGTGGTCATTGAAGGAGATACAATCTATGGGTGATCATCACGACATTTATCATGCAACAATTCCGGAAGCAACCATGGTAAGGGACACCGTGTTTATGCCAAGAGCATCCCCATCAAGGGTTACTAGGAAGTCGAAAGTGATCTATAGGGATCCTTCCCAAATGGAGCTCTCGGAGATGTACGCGTTGTATAGAAAATGGGAAGATGTGATAAGGGAGAATGTAGTGTGTCTAGTAGGAAACAAGGATCACCCCAACGCATGTCTAAGCTTCATGATCTATTGTCTTGTGATCGAGACTCGCTTCAACATTGCCTACTACATGGTCAAGAGAATGGCAAGTGCAAGAAGCATGGACAAGATGGTGCTTCCGTATGCAATGCTTCTAACCCGTCTTGCCAAATTCATCTTTGATTAGACCCTTCCCACAATCCTTGGATCATGGCTTTTGCAATAAGGTTATGGTACCATTAACCGAGGGTAGAACAACAAGGTTTATGGTGGAAGGCAAGAGGCCACACCCACCCACGCGGATTCCTCGGACGAAAGGGAGAGGCAAGGAGAAGGTGAAGGGAGTAGTAGCAACCCACTTGAAAATATCGATCTTGACCCTTGGACTACATTAACCAATTGCCAAACATCCCTAATGAATCACCGAATGGCAACAAACCAAGGAATCTTCAAATGCTTAGCCAATTTCTTGAGGAAGAAGAAGTGAAGATAGTTTGATAAAGAGTGGAGGACGGTGAAGAAGTGAAGGAGGAGAATAAAGGTAAGGTCTTAGAACTCAAATGTATGATGAACAATTTCAAACAATGGTTTGTAAACACTTTAAACTATGCTCGTAGTATGGTGGTATTGCCATATCTTGGCACTAAACAATCCTAACTTAGGTATTTGGAAAATGAGATTTCGACTCCTTTAGTGTTCGTCATCACTCATTCTAGGAATTTTGGCTCTTCCTACTTTGATGTACATTATATTAGTTGTGAACTTGCATTTAGTCCTCATGAAACAACTAGGAAAAGCATTTACTATAAAGTGCAAAGTTGCACATTTCCGAAAGCTCTACGATCCAGGTTGGCGGATCCCATTTTTGAACTAGCGGATCCCTCCCATAAGGGAACCGCGGGATCCGTGGCATCCGATATGCACATGATTTGGCTACATCAAAATAGTCTACTAGATCACCTCAAACAAGTCAAACATAAGATACTAGAGCCAACTAAGTCTTCCTCAAATAATTAAAAACCTCACCCTCATCCATGGCTTATCTAGGATATATTTTCGAAATGTTTTTGATTTATCAACTAGTCAAAACTCACCATAATTCCGCTCCAACACTCACACATTATCTATCACGTTTGATAGCACTTAGTTAGGTATATCTTTTAATTTTAGCAAATTGATTTCAATCATCTTTGACTCAAAATTAGGCTCAAAAATTAGTTTTTCATTTCTCTTTATTTTAAAAATTTTAGTAAATTCCTCTTAGGACATCATCTGACTTCTATGACTTGTTATCACCATTTCTCCACATCAAATTAAATGGAATCCTTATCAAACATATAGTTAGACTACCCAAGGTCAATTTTCTTGGCCAAAACCCTCATTAAGCACCATTACTTGTTATGGTTAAGGATTTGAGATATCCAACAACTAAAGAATTCAAAATTAAGTCAAAACCTTGAAATCCATTGATAATAAACCTTACAAAAGCATAATCATTTCACCTAAAACACATCCGATAGCCGGATCCTCGGTCTTTAACCAAAGGATCCTGTTGAAAGGGATCCGCTGGATCCGTAGCTGAAGAGCCTCAATCGACTTCCATATTCAGATTCAAGTTCAACCTTTGTCGATCTCTCAGATGCGTGACAAGAAACATCCCGTGTTATTCAACAAACGGAATGTCTTATTCTTTCCCGAGTTCAAGCTTGTTGATGATAACTTGGTAATACCGAGAGTACCAAGAACCAATGATGTGTACATCTGGATATGAAGAGTCTTAACTCTTCCGAAAAGAGCAACTTGTTTAGTAGCAAAGGCAACACTTGAAGAAGCACATCAATGGCATAGAAGATTAGGCCATGTGAATTTCAAGAATATCAACAAGTTGGTTAAAGGAAATTTAGTTAGAGGTTTACCTTCCAAACATACAAGAATGATCATTCATGTTTGACGTGCAAGAAGGGTAAACAACACAAAGCATCATGCAAGAAGATTGAGGAAAGAACAATTAGAGAACCTTTAGAGTTGCCGCACATGGATCTGCTTTGGACTGTTTCTTCGCTGCAAGCTTAAACAAAAGAAGTACCGCTTAGTTGTAACAGATGATTGCGAGATTTAGTTGGGTCTTTTTCTTGGGATTTAAAGATGAAACCTTGATGCTATTCATGATCTTATAATAGCCCTTGAAACCAATTGAGACTCAAAGTAAGAGGTATTCGATGTGATAATGGGACTGAATTCAAGAACAAGTTTATGGATAAATTTTATGCCAAGAAAGGAATCAAGAGGGAGTTTAGCATTGCTAGAACTCCACAGCAGAATGGTGTTGCAGAGAGAAAGAACAGAACATTGATAGAAGTAGCCAGAACAATGCTTGCAGAAAAAGGGTAAGTGTCCAGATTACCCTCAAAGTACTTTGGATCACAGTACTTTGGATCAAAGTTCTGCTGCACCAATTAACAGTACTTCTGATGATTTGTTTGATCCTAACATGCCTGGATTAGAAGACACTGATGATGAATTAGATGATGAAGGTATTTTCTCAAATTCCAATGAAGGAGCTGATTTCACAAATTTGGATAATGATCTTGAAGTTCCATAGACTCCTACATTAAGAATTCATAATGATCATCCTGCTGGTCAAATCATTGGACCTTCTACTTCTGGAGTGCTTACAAGAACCAAGGCTAAAGGCTTCTCTAAGCCACATAATGCTTTACTTAGCTTTGTGTACAAACAAAACATGATGAATCATAAGGATCAACAAACGTGTATGTTCACTTGTTTTATCTCTCAAGAAGAACCCAAGAATGTAGCTCAAGCATTAACTAAAGAGAGTTGGGTTGAAGCCATGCAAGAAGAACTTTTCAATTCAAACTTCAAGAAGTTTGGGTACTATGTGATCTACCGATGGAAATAAAGTCATTGGTACAAGATGGGTTTTCGAGTTAAGAGAGATGAAAGAGAATGTCATAAAAACAAAGCAAGATTAGTTGCACAAGGATATAGACAAGAAGAAGGAGTGGACTATGATGAAGTGTTTGCTCCTCAGAGCAAGGATTGAAGCCATTAGAATATTCCTTGCTTTAGCATCTTATATGGGCTTTCCGCTTATCAAATGGATGTCAAGAGTGCCTTTCTTTATGGCAAGATTACGTGAGGAGGTCTATGTCAAACAACCTCCCGGTTTTGAGGATCCCGTACATCCAAACAAAGTCTACAAAGTTGTTAAGGCTCAGATGGCCTTCATCAAGCACCTAGAGCTTGGTATGAAAGACTCTCCACTTTCTTATTGCAACATGGTTACGGAGGAGAAGCAATTGATAAGACTTTGTTTATCAAGAGACAAGAAGGATATCATGCTTGTTCAAGTCTATGTAGATGATATTATTTTGGAGCTACAAAATGTCTATGGTGAAAGAATTTGAGAAGCTCATGCAACAATAATTTCAAATGAGTTCCATGGGTGAATTAACTTTCTTTTTGGGGCTTCAAGTTAAACAATCAAAGGTTGGAATTTTTATTAGTCAAGACAAGTATGTCACTGACATTCTTAAGAAGTTTAACTTCGATGCTATGAAGCATGTCACCACACCTATTAAAGCTATTAACCATTGGGAAAGAATGAAGATGGACAAGTCAGATGTCAAGCTTTACGATCAATGATTGGTCATCTTATGTACTTAACGCATCTAGACCGATATCATGTTTGTCAGATGTTTGTGTGCAAGATATCAAGTCTCACCTAAGGTCTCTCATATGAATGCAGTCAAGAGGATTTTTAGTTATTTGAAGCAACAATCTAAGTTAAGGTTGTGGTATCCAAAGGATTCACCTTTTCACTTTGAAGCCTTTTCAGATAGTGACTATGCAGGTGATAATTATGATAGAAGATCAACCACTGGAGGATGCCAGTATCTTGGAAGAAGTTTAGTTTCATGGCAATGTAAAACAAACCATTACAAAGAACATCATCCATCAAGGTAATATGTTGCTGCCGCAAGTCGTTGTGGACAAGTATTGTGGATGCGTAATCAACTCTTGGATTATGGATTCAATTTTAAGAATACTCCTATCAACATTGACAATGAGAGTACCATTTGCATTGTGAAGAATCATGTTTACCATTCCAAGACCAAGCACATTTAGATCAGGCATCACTTTATTCGAGATTGTTATGAGCATAGGCTCATTAATGTTGTCAAGGTCCATACAGATGATAATGTAGCTAATCTACTCACAAAGGGATTTGATGTTTTAAGATTCAGTCATTTAGTGGTGCGTATTGATATGATTAACTATTAAGCTACAATTAAGGGGACGACTTATTAGTTAGTTAGATAGTCCTATGCCTTGTTTGAGGGGACGCAATACAATACCTTTTGATGGTTTTGCCATTGTGAAGAAGAGGATGGAAAAGCATCGCTTATTGTTTATCCTCGAAGTACCGCTCAGTACCGCTTTGAAAATCGCACACGTGGAAAGCATCGCTAGTCTTGTCAACGATTGTTCCAACGGTCAAAGATGGGGTAAAATTCAAACAACGGTAATTGTATTAATTGGGCGTGATTTTTAAATCTACCTATAAATAACTAACTCCGTTTTCCTCTCATCTTTATACTTATCAATCTTTTCCTTATTCTTCTTTTATTCACATACACTATTCATCGCACCATTTTCTCTTATAACAACAATCAATGGCGAATCGAAACACAGTTAGTAAGCATAACATGGTGGCCAACTTAGATAAAACACCGGGTAATGTCGCGTTTCATGACATAATTGATTTCCTCACTGGATCATCAATCAATTATGCTCTTGTGGTCGAACCTGATGTTATTGAGCCCTGGATTCAACAATTTTGGGAAACTGCTAGATCTCATATGGAAGATGATGAATCCTACATTCAGGCTAAGGTTGCTGGGAGGATGGTTAGAGTTAGTGAAGCCTCGATTAGGGAAGATTTATTGTTTGATGATCGCGAAGGGCTATTCGCTTTGACAAACAACTTCTTTGGGATACACTAAGGATATTGGGTATGAAGGGTCTCTAACTGAAACAACTTTAGAAACCTTTGTTTAGTCCACACCGGAAGTATCTTGTTCATGTATTACTTCATTGCATAAGTTCCAAGAGTACTTATGGGAACAATTTGGATCCAATATCGCATCTGCTTTAGTGGGATTAACTACCAATCGCCTCTTTAACTTTTCAAGATTAATTCTGAATGGTATGCTATCTCACATCTCCAATAATTCACCATTCCTAATGTACCCAATATTTGTTCAAGTTTTCTTGAACAAACTGCTTAAGGATGTCCCTAAAACTTCAAGCTTGTTACTTGCTGTTGTGCAACCACCAAAGGTGTTCACTTTCATGGCTAGGAAGAGTGACAAATTCTCTAGACGGATACACCCTTGATGTTTCATATGATGGAGATAGTGCAGCAGCTAGAGATGAAGTCGAAGTGAAGAACATGAGCCTACTTTCTAGGAAGGTATTGCTTCTCAACGTCTTCGCTCACCACAAGGTACTGCATCTCCACACGATATTGCTCATGGTGATTCAGAACCAGAGGTAAACCCACCATCATCTTCCAATGATTATACTTCCACAGATGGGTCTCAAACATCTGGAGGAGATGAGGGAGATATGGCTTCTGCGAGTCAAGTTCTAGATAACTATGCTTTGACAAGGGAGCTATTGAGGTTAAAGAAAGATTATGAAGCTCAAGCTGCAACACTGGTGAAATTGAACAACAAATTTATAAGATTGAAGAACTTTGTCTGGCCTTTAATTCAACATCACAGGTTGTGGGTGAAGTCACAAAAGAAGAAAGGAAAGAAATTTAAGAATACTTCAAAGGGCAAGAAGTCTTCACTCCAATTGGGGAGGATATTGGAGCAAGAGAATTTGAATGAAGATGCTCAACCTAATGAAGATCTTTGAACATTATGAAGAACGGATGCTCAAACTTATGAAGAAGGCGACATTGTTGATAAAGAAGTCGAGAAAATTAGATAAACTGAGCCTCAAGGTCTTGAGCCTCAAATCTTGGCGTGCAGCATCGGTGTGTACAATCGATGATCAAGGAGGCTGGTGATCAAGGTGCTGCTCTTCAAGGAACATATAGACAAGAGCTAATTACACCAAGGACCCTAAATTTTGAAGAAGAAGCTGGTCCTTCAACAGTCTTACATGAAGAAGAAGTTGGTCCTTCTAGTCCAATCCAGTAAAAGGAGCACACTGCAAGTGATGATGAGACTGTTGCTCAGATATTGCAAAACTTATCAAGACCAAGAGGTGTTAGTATTCCTAGAGTTGAAGAACAACCTCAAGCTTCTCAACCTGCTTTAGATCCAAAGGATAAAGGAAAAGGTAAACTGGTAGAAACAAAGAAGAAGAAGAAGCTTTACTTTGGCGAATTTAGAGCTATTGAGTGGCTAAGAATGAAGAAGTCGCTAGAAGCTACAAGCAATTGGATGATGAAGTTGCTATACCAGAAAAGCCAGTTGTTATACCACAAAGACCACCTAGTATTGCTAAGGAAAGGAATGCTATGATGGCCTATCTGAAGGGTAGAGGATATACATGTCTGCATAAGTTGAAATATATAGAGATGAAAGACTTGTATGATCTGTTAGAGAAGCTTATCAAAAGGAAGTGGTGGTATTATTCCTTTGATGATGAAAAGAAGAATGAGGATGCAAGTAAAAGAAGCTTAAAGAGAAAAAGAACAACTGGTGATGAACATCCATCAAAGAAGATAGAATTGAGAACAGATACAGTTGATGAGCTGAGGAATTATCTTAGAGTTGTAGATTTTGAGCATCCTAAGTCCAAAGATGTTGCAGTAAAGAAGTCTAAGATATCTACATTCGAAGTCGTAGAATCAAAGGATGGAGATTATCTGATGTTCCATAGAGAAGATGAAAGCTTTAAAGTATTCAATTTGCTATGGGATATACTGCACATGATAGATAGAGAGGATCTGTTTCACCTATATCAACTTGTGCAAGAGTATTTTGAGCATATTCCTTCAACTGAGTTAGCTTAGTCTTCTTTGGAGATCCGATAACTATTTGGGAGAAGAGAGAGACACCGATGAAATCTGGCAAAACCAAGAAGTTTGGGAGATTACTAATGGAGATTCTTTGAAGAATCAGGAGTGCATGTTTTAGAGTTAGAAGATGGGACCACGATTCATATGTTAGCGTAGAAAGAAGAAATCCACTTTACAATGATCTTATGAGAAGAATGCTAGATCATGGTATGGAAGTTGAAGAGAGAATGAAACACCCTTATGGTCATCGAATTGTTTATCAAATGGACAACTATGGTGATGACGATGCATAAATACTGTATGATTCATAATTGTATAAATTTTTGAAAAATCGATTTTTTCAGTATCTTTGACAAACAAGATTTTAACCAAAGTATCGCTTGCGTAGACAAAACCAAGAAAAGGATTTTAATAAAATAAGCAAACTTTTGTTAAGTGCAAAATATTTTGAAACAAAGTTAACATCAACAAATGGTTTTGAGATGGTTACAACAAAGGTTATTAGTCCACCATGTCTAACAAAGGACTAGCTAATCCATGAGCAAACGGCTCGTAAAGATATCTCAAATCGTGATGGTTGACAACTTGCCAATAAGTTGTATGGTAATCAACTCACCATATCTCGCAATAGTGAAGAGTTGGCTAGCCCACAAGAAAAATGGCTTGTGGTAAAGGCTGTGGAAAAACCATTTATATGGTAATTAGTTCACCATGGTTGCAAGAACTAACTAGTCCAAAAGGGTAATGGCTTTTAGTAAAGACTTAACAAATCCGTTGATAGTTGATGCTTTGCTAAAAATCATATGGTTATCAATGTACCATGGTTTTACACACCTAAACATTGGCTACTCCAGAGTTAATGGCTTTGGTAAAGAGACATCAAAATCCATTAAATTTTCAATGATTCACCTCTCAGGAGTTTACACACCGGAAGTGATGAGAATAGACCGAAACTTTATGATCCGATGTACAATTTGCCATATGTTGATGAGTAGTGAAAAGATAAAGATTGCCGATAGTTCTTTGAAAAGGATTGCTTATAAAGACTACTTTGATGATGATAATACAAGCACGAGAGTACATAATAAATCAAGATAAAACACAATCTTTTCTTGAAGACAAAGATGTTAAAGATACAGATAAAAGGAACTTGAAATCAAGCAAGTAGAATTCAAGTTAGGGAGGATTGTTGGGATATAAAAGACAAAATATCAAGAAAGTCAAAGTCATCAAGAAAGTCAAAGCATCGCTTAAATGAAAGTCTAAATCTTCCGCCAACATCAAAGTGTCGCAAAGCTAAAGAACTGCTATATCGCTTATGGAAAGCTTTGTAATTTTAGAATATTCTTAGTTTAGTTTAGTATTACTTGCCGTACAAGGATTGTAATTGTAAACCGACTAGGGTATTCTTTATGCCTATAAAAGGACCCTTAGATTGGCATTAGAGATACGACTATTAGATACGAAACATTAGTGATTTTAGAGTTTACCAAGTTCGATATTAGAGTTATTAGGGTTGTTAGTGAATCTGTGTATCAAGCAGGTTCAAAGTATTAATAAATCGTTGAAGTTTAAAGTTATTCTTCTTTGCTTTATTGAAGTAGTTTTCGCATACTTAATAGAGTAAATTCAGTGATTCATTGTTAGTAACTTAGGATTTATCCGAGGTTGCTAAGCCCTTACAAGCTACATAGTTAGTTTGGTCAGAGTATATCGATCCAACATCCGGTTTTGTACGGTTTTATACGTTTTCATCGGTTTTTACATTTCGCTTATCTTTCACGTTGCTCGCATTTTTTACGTTTCGTCCATTTTTACGTTTTACGCTTTTTTTTTACGTTTTCGTTTGTTTTATTACGTTTTAAATGCTTTTTTTTATGCTTTAGTGCTTTTTACGTTTTGTCCATTTTTATCGTTTCGCTCATTTTCTTACATAAGAAAACGACAAAATGTACAAAACTTACGTAAATCATAAGAAAACGAAGAAAATGAAAATGTAAAAATGGTTAAAAAAAAAAAAAAAAAAAAAAAAAAAACATATGCAAATGTAAAAATGGATGAAAACTTAAGAAAAGAGACGAAACGTAAAAATCGAGAAAACGAAAATAACAGAAGAAAACGTAAAAAAATGAACGAAGACATAAAAAAGATAAAACTGTAAAATAACGGACGAAAACGTAAAAATCAGATGAAAACGTAAAATAACAAACAAAAACGTAAAAAATTAGATAAAACGAAATAATGTATAAAACGTAAAAAAAAACAGAAAAAGCGTAAAAATCCGTATTTAAAACGTAAAACGGACGAGAAAACGAAATAACAAAACGAAACGTAAAATACATAAGAAAACGTAAAAACATACGAAACGAAAAAACAGAGGAAAACGTAAAATAACATATGAATACCTAAAAATACGAAACGTAAAAACGGATGAAAGCGTAAAATAACAGACGAAAACGTTAAAACATATGAAAGCGTAAAAAGAGACGGAAACGTAAAAATTGATGAAAAGTAAAAAAAAAAAAAAAAAAAAAAAACATATGAAAACGGAAGAAAACATAAAATAACCGACGAAAACGTAAAATAATGATAAAAACGTAAAATAACATACGATAACCTAAAGAACGGACAAAAACGTAAAAATCGATACAAAACGAAATAACATATGAAAACGTAAAAAAAGGGATGAAGACGTAAAAAAAATAGATAAAAACGTAAAAAATAGACGAAAACATAAAAAAAAATTGAAAACGATAACAGACGAGAACGTAAAGTAACAGATGAAAACGTAAAGTAAAAGACGAAAACGTAAAATAATGAATCAAAACGTAAAAAAACGGACGAAAGCGTAAAAAACATACGAAAACATAACAAAAATGGACGAAAACGTAAAAAACAGATGAAAACGTAAAAAAAAAGACGAAAACATAAAAAGACAAAACGTAACAAAAAAGGATGAAAATGTAAAAAACGGGCGAAAAGATAAAAAATCACAAAAACGTAAAAAAAACAAACGAAAACATAAGAAAACGCAGGACGACGTTAGAAAACGGTTGAAAACGTATTAAAATGGACGTATAAAAAATGAGAATGAAAAAAGTGAGAAGAGTATAATAGGCTTTTCAAATTTGTAGTTAAAATTTAGAGAACGAGAATTTCACATTTTTTGAATATTGTTGGAAAAATATGTAACTAAACGGATTTTCAATTTTTCCCTTTTTATATGAAAAATTTCTTAGAAAAATGAGAAATTTTTCATCAACTAAAATGGTCACTTTTTTTGAAAGGATGAAAGTTTTGTTTTTTATTTATTTATATATTATTCTTTGATAAAAATTCAATAACAAAAGGCGGTTTATTAGGTTAGAAAGTAAATGAGGTTTATAAAAAACTTTTCTCCCGTACATATATGTAGATTTTTGAAAACTAATTTCAATATTAACAAATAACCGATTAGCGAAACTTAATTGTAAATAGATTAGCTAATATAGGACACTTAAATATAAAATTTGTAAGGCTAATAATACTGATTAATTGAATGGATTCAATGACTTAATATTTATAGCTAACGCTTGGGCTTATAACAATCTTATACAAATATTAGTTTAATTCTAACACTAATACAGACCTACTAACAACCCTCGCAATTGGAGTGGGGTAGAACGAACACCCACACTGTCTCGAAACTCAACAAACAAAGCATGTTGTATGTATTGAAGAACTTGTAGATACACCAATGATATGCTTTAGGACATCAAAATCTTCCAACTTTCTCGGAACCCAGCAAACAAAGCTAGCAGTACTTGTAAAAAAAACTTGTAGATCCACCAATGATGTGCTATAGAATTTTCACAGACATATTTAAGAAGTAACACCAACGGTCGAGCTTTAGTCGACTTTATGTGGACTTTAGATATAAGACTGGTCAAATTTAGATGACTTTAAGTGTAAAGAAAAAAAATGTGGAGAATTTTAAAGAAACAAAACAAGACAAAACAAATAACCGAAATTAGTTCTTACTTCAACCAATACCAAATTCAAATGAATCTTAAATCAAAACCGAAAAGCCAAACGAACAATTTCTTTAAACCGAACACGATCAAATGAACCTTTTGTGTGTGTATAAACTGTAAGACGTGAAGACTAATCGATATTTAGGAGGAGACTGGTCGAGCTTTAAATGACCTATATCTCCATATCGCTCCAAATCAAAACCAAAAAAAAAAAAAACAAAAGCATCAAAACAAAACCAAACATCACCAAAAATTTCATCAACTTTAGCAGTACTTCGACGACCTATATCTCCATGTAAAAACATCGAATGGTGAGTCCCTACGGTGAGGTTGTAGATCAGTGTGTCCATAAGTTATTATCAGATCATCAGTAACACCCAACGGTTAACAAAAACGCTAGAGCAATGCTACCACAAAATGACAAACAATAACATGGCAGTAACTTCTGTTGAACGGTAAAACGCTAGAACTATGTGTCTACTATATGTATTCCGATTTTCAAAAAGATCTGATGGTTGACGAATCTTAGACCATTTTTTCCCATAGTTGTACAGATAATGACGAATGGAAAAGAAAACAAGATCACTCCGGTTCACCGACAATTAGCCCGTGACCGTGGGATGACAATAGTCCGGTGACTTACACCTAGCTCTCTGATACCATGTAAGACGAATAATATTGATTAATTGAATTGATTGAATAATGAGAAAATACATATAACTTAATATTTATAGCCTAACACTTAGGCTTATATAAATCCTAATCGCCAATTTGCAACAAATAAGCACATAACATACTTTTATCATATAATTTCACAAATTAACAAATTCATTTTACAAGAATTATGATTTTGTATTAAAAATATATATTATAAATTTGCTTCAAACCCAAATCAAAAACACCAAAAGTGTAAAAAAATCTAACACAAATTTAACACAAAATAGCAATTGGAAAATTTTAAAGTTACTTTGATTTGAAACAAAATTTTGTTTTATGTAAAAGACAAGGTTATGAAGATCGCGGTTTTACTTATGATCGTTTTCATCTTAGCAAAATCGAGATCAAAGATCGAATTGGGATTTTAAAATCCCGCTAAAATGTCAATTTTTCTTATATGATTGGTAGTGTTATTTAGTTCTACATAATATTCAATATTATAGACAATTTTAAATGAAAATCTTAATAGTTCAAACAACTTAGTAATAAAATACCATAAAACATAAAACATAAAATTACTTCATGTTTTAATCGTTATTTAAACAACTTGGATGCATAAAATACAAGATCATTATCGATGCAGTTTTATTGACTGTGTCTTAATATTTATAGTGTCTCGCTATACCGTGGTCTACCCTTATGCACTAACAGGCAGTAATCCGGTCGTGTGTAGTGTAGTAAATGGTAAAGCCGAGGTCGTCCCAAGAGCTATGTGTGTCGGATAATTACTAAGTCTAATTGTCACGAATATTAATGGTTTGATAGGGTTTTAATTAATTAAACTACTAATGCGTAAAATAAAATAAAAGCAAATAAATGTGCGAAGGAAATCAATAGAGGAATAGTGGTGCTAACCTAGTTAATCCTCCTAGCTAGTTATTTCTACGCCTACCTACTTCCAATTACTTGTGGGGTCAAATTCGAGAGGATGTATTTGGTCAATTCGCCTCAACCAATCAAAGAAAGATGCCACCACAGAGAAATCAAAGCACCGTCATAAGTCCCATGTTCCCGGTCCCTAAGCCGAGTCATTAAGTACCGCTACATGCTAGATTCTAAATAGTGAGTGCCCGGCCGTTAGGACCTTAGACACTACACCCCCAATTCTTAAGTTCATCCAAATGATAGTGATCGGTTGGTCGAATCGCACAAGTAGAAAGGGTCGCCGGTTGGTCATATCTTACCTTCTCGCCTCATCCGCTCACCTAGGGTCAGTTGGTCATATCTCTTAGGCAATTGGCCTCTATCGCCATTCAAAACTACCGAACCAGGGTGACTACCAAAGAACTATGCATGCATACACTTAGAAATAATTGTACGGAAGTAAAGGTAAACGCAAAACAAAACAATTATGAATCATAACTAGGCTAGCACCAAAGGGTGCTTAGCCGCTCATATTAATCATGCACATCAATTCAATATTCAAAGGTACGAAATACATGAATTGAAAGTAAAGAAATAATAAACGCTAAAGCTTATCGTAATGGTGTGACTTCTCCTTGGAACACCAGATGCTTCCCAGACCTCCTTGAGCTTTCTCCCACGTTCTCGTGTTGTGTGTGGAATGGGATGCTTTAAAATTCGGAATTGGGGTATTTATAGGCTGTGTCCGGTTTACGGCAGTAACTAATAGAGGAGTTACGCGTAACCTTCTATTTCTCCGTAAATGCACTAGATTCGCAAGTTACGGTAACCTAATAAGTGATTACGCCGTAGTCTTCAATAAACCGGTTACGCCGTAAGTGTTGCGAGTTACTGGCGTAAGTATCGGGCGTGAACCTCTTTTGACCTAATGGAGTTACGTCAGAACCTTTGGGAAGAGTTACCGTAACCTCTTGATAAGTTGACTGGGTCACGCAATAGTTACGCAGAATGTGAGAGATGAGTTACGCCAGTAACTTCTTCAAAATAAGCATACCGTGATAAATCTTTAGTAATGTTTCCATTTCCGCGTCTCTTTAGCTCCAATGCTCGTAATTTACCCGAAGTGGAAAACAATGGAAAACAAGCGTAAATCCATATAAATGATATAAATAACTAGCATTAACGGGAAATTGACACTTAATATTCGGGACTATTTGATGTTATCAAATATCCCCCACTGAACTCTACTTGCCCTCAAGTAGACCTTATTAGATAGACTCCTAAAAGATATCTCCCAAAACCGGAAGATATGAGTTTAAAATCCTTTATGCTAGAATAAAACAAAGTCGAACACCTCACGAAAGGGAACAAACACTCAAATCTCTCAACTATTCTAAGTGTCAATTTCGGGTGATCACCAATTGCACAACATAGCATGTATTCTATCATAAGCTTGGCGGTTACATAAATTTCCACCACTAGAGTTAAGGGCTAAACAATTATCGAAGGCAACATGGGTAGACACGACAAAGGTTAAGGGTGACTCATTACTAACATGTCACGGCGAAGTGGACAAAATCAATGATACATGACCAAATCCATGGCCAAGACACCAAAGATTGCTCGTTGCATCACCTAGACACGCCCATGACTAAAGGGTAGGATAAGACATGGGATATATAATTGGTGTAAAATGAAAAACAAGCGTGTAGTCTAAATCTATAACTAAGTCATCACCACTACCGTCCGCCTAAAGTTCAAGCTTAGAAGTCTAGAGACCGGATCATGAAATGCAAGGTAGATGTGTTATTAGAGGACGCCGTGATGGGCACACTACCTTTCTTCTTCAGTTGGTATAACTCAACTCCAATCTTCAAATGTGACCGAGGTGGCCTCCTCGATACTAAACAATAAAGCTCATACTATAGTGCTTATAACATCGCACTTTACATTAATCAATCAACTCAAATTGTTTTTTTTTTGAACATAACATCCCCCCACTTGAGATGAACAAAGGGAAATCGGGGGGTCTTCAATGATCTTCATAATTATTGTCGATGAAAGCGTGATTTCCAAACCTTTCCACTCGAACCTTGAACTTAGGCAAATGATGACTTCCTAATTACAAATAAAGACTACTGTGGTAGGCTAAGGTGTAAGGAGTGTAAAGAAACAATATATTGGGGTGACAAAATGAAAGGATGACTCGTGGTGTATCTAGAGGTATCTTGCACTAAAGGGAGTGCAACAAAGGGTTTCACATGGGGTCGAAAATTCGAGGTGACTAATCGAAAGACTCACAATGGTAGGCTGTTTGGGTGATAATCCTATAATCCGTTTTCTAAAACCGAAAGTCCAAATACATCGAGCTAACTCATCATACCTCGCCTATGGTCTCGAAATGATGCAAATGCCAAGTTCTAAAGTTTACAAGCTACCAAAGACACTCATAATTTGGTGGATTTGGGGTAAAATATTGGAAACGGATAAGGCTAATCTCACCATGTAATATCAAGGGTTGTATGTGCTCGGCTAAGGTCTAATCTAGTTAGGTTTGGAAAACATGTCAAAATTTTAAAATGGCATAATTTTCAAAATAAACTAAAAATTAGGCGAAATAAAGTTCAAGAGATAATTCTACCCCGTCCCCCACTTGAATTGTACAAAGTCCCTTTGTACTAGGCATTAAAATAAAGGTGAAGAAAGGTAGAATTAGAGCGAGAACTTCCCCAAATTTGCTCCAAAAGAAGAAGGCCCACGAGAAAGGATCGTGCTTTCGCTTAAGCGTCATGAACAAACTTCAATCCTCGAAATCACAATAGCGACAAGCATAATTCTAAAAAGAAAAATAAAATGAAAACAAACCTAACTCACTTTCAGAGGAATCACGGTTGCATTTAGCGAATACAACAAGCCTTTTAAACCACTTGGTGTCCCAAGTGGACGAGTGAAGTCTCATGAGGGTTTACAGAACACACCACAAAGTTCATTTAAAACTACTACAAGGTTACCGTGTTTTAAAATGAAAGAATTAAAAGCAGAGAGTTACGCAGTAACTCCTATGAGAGAGTTACGACGAATCGCAAAACCTGGTATGAGTGTGAAGTGAATAGTTATGGCGTAACCATCGAGATGGTATTACCGTAATTGGTAATGCGTCAAGAATTCTGTGCTAAAATGTTGGTTACTACGTAATCACCAAGATGAGTTATGCAGTAACTCGCTTCGAATCTGCAATCGCAGCAGAATTACTTCTTTGTCTCCGCAAAATTGGTTAGAAAACACAAAACCCAATGTAAATAAAATAAAAAGCAAGAAAGGGATAATTCGGGTTGTCTCCCGAAAGAGCACTTTTCTTTATTAACGAGTCTTTAAGTTAGACTCAGAGCCGCGGGGCTCCTATGGGGGTCTTTGGGCATCCCCGGCTTCTTCCATGTCTTTAATTGAATAAGGTTGGTCCCAAACATGTGGTGAAACATAACGAGTCATGGAGTATCTTTTTTGTAGAAAATTAGCTCGTGCCCATTCGAAACGAAACCTAGCCTTTTCTTCCTCATTAATTTGAACATACCCAAACTTTACTAGTAACCAATTTTCAAATGAGATTCCCCTGTAGCCTACATTGCTCCTCTTTTCTTCGTCAAAACATGCCCATTCTTTGCGTTTGAGCCATTTAGGTTCAGGGTATTTTCCTCCATAGCAAATCTTGCGATTGGGGTTACATGTAGGCCATGCCAAGGTGTATTCATCGTGCATCATAACTGGTTCGCATAAATGAATGGTCCAGTCAATTTCGGAGAACCATTCGCAAAAAGCATTATGCTTTTGTAACCACTTTTTTCTGATATCATCTTCTTTTTCCCAGCACCACCAAACTTTTGCAGCTTCATTAATCGTCCGAATGATATACTCCCCCCTCCAATACATTCATACTCAAAAGGGTTGCATGAGGCCCAAAATTTTCCGTTGCTGGTTTTAATTTGTCCGCACCAATGATTCCGAACTCCTTCGTCACATTCATCTTCAGAAGGAATATCATCGAGGGGCTTAATGGTTTTCCTCAAGAAGGTGTTTCTCATATTTCAGCCTTCAGTTTAACAGAGTTGAATTAATTATCGCGTCCCGAACCTTATTGAATACCAATCATCGAATGATAGATTTCCAAAATCAACGCCGTGTCTCCGGACTCGTGTGGGCATATCCAAACTTCGTTCTTCACATTACCTCCGCTTACAATAATCACGAAAAGGATTGCACGTTGGCCAGTTGTTAGTAATCTCATCTTCCATGATGAGTAAGGGTTTGCGATAATGTTTGATGGTGGCCCTTCCACTTCGTTAATTGAGAACTTGGCTAACCTTTCTTCGTCATTCGATGTAGTCCATCCGTATCTCGCTATCTTTTATCCTTTCCTTATCAACACCACCATCGCAGTTTTCCGAGGATCACATTAGGCCCACAAACCGTAGCATTCTCCATCATCAATTGCAATACTCTTACACCAATGACTCCTTCTTTTAGGGTTGTTGTCCTTGGCGCCCGTGTCTTTGCTTGAATTTGGGTTACGCCATACTCGAGTGTGATTACTGGCGTAACTCACTTTCGCCGCCGGTATCCGACTCATCGAGCACTTGTTGTTGTCGAGAACACATCCTTACATATAGTGGAGTTGTGCTTTTGTTCTTCGCTCCTTCTTTGAACCTCGTCGCCAAGCTTTCCAATTAGAGTTTCCAAGTTCTTAAGTGATGTTTCGGTGGACGCTTGAGACTTTTGTTTGTGTTATCTTGGAAATTCTTAAGCCATTCTTCTTGCTCCTTTTGCCTCTTGGTAGTGTCCAAAGGTACTTGTTGATAATCCTTCTAGGTTAGCTCTTCTCTCATTACGCTTATAATACGCGGGGTCCTCCATGAAACCTATTACGATTATCCCGAGAAAGGCCTATTTTCCTGATTTAGCTTCCTCGATCGTATCTTCCTTGTCGCCTTTAGGATGCTTTTAGTCAAATGTCCCTACCACGCTTTCAATTACTTGGATGGCATGAATAGCTTTTTGATTTTCAAAGATATCTCACCGAGATTTTCAAGTTTACTAGCTATCGCTGCAATTCCGTCAAAACTTCCGCCTTGGTTTCTTTTACTTCCACTGTCGTGCCTTTTTAAGAATGGTCCACCATTTTTTGAATGGCTTTAATTGCAGTAGTAGGAGTCATATTTGGGATAGGTCCTTGATAGTCCAACATCTGTCTCGTAGTTACATTTATTCCTTTGTAGAAAATATTGACCTTCTGCTGGTTATTTAGATCATTGGTAGGACATTTATAAAGAAGATCGTTGTATATGTCCCAAGCTTGATACAGAGTTTCGCGCCTTCTTGTTTGAAATTATGGATCTCAAGAGTTGATTAGAAATCTTTATGGTGGGCAATATCTTTGAATAAAGTGTTTCTTTAGTAGCGCCAGTGTTAAGCGCTTGTGGGTAATCTTCGATCCATCTTCCGCGCTCGGTGAGAGTCATTGGGAAGACCCCGAGCATAACAAAGATCATGAGACACGCCCTAATGTTGAAAAGGCTAGCGATGTATAGGACATTTTCAACGTGCTCATATGTGTCTTCGTCCTATTTCACGAAAAGAGTTAGCGAAGCTCCCTCATAAATTGGTCTTTAATCTCGAAACGAACATCCGCCTCACGACACCGGTCTTACGAGACCCGACCTTGATCGGCTCTAGTCAACGCCAAGTATTCCTCAAGAGTGAGGTCATCAATGTTAACAACTTCCATGGTACCGAAAACTTGAAATATGATTGTGAGAAAAGTTTAAAATGAAATGAAAGACTCAATATTAATCCTAATATAGCTCCCGAACGGCGCCAAAAACTTGATGCACGTTTTCTTGACTGTGTCTTAATATTTATAGTGTCTCGCTATACCGTGGTTCACTTAATGCACTAACAGGCGGTGTACCCGTGTGTAGTGTAGTAAATGGTAAAGCCGAGGTCGTCCCAAGAGCTATGTGTATCGAGATAATTACTAATTGTCACAAAATATTAATGGTTTGATAGGGTTTTAATTAATTAAACTACTAATGCGTAAAATAAAATAAAGCAAATAAATGTGTGAAGGAAATCAATAGAGGAATAGTGGTGCTAACCTAGTTAATCCTCCTAGCTAGTTATGTCTACGCTCACCTACTTCCAATTACTTCAGTGGGGTCAAATTCGAGAGGACAACATTTGGTCAATTCGCCTAACCTATCGCAGAAAGATGACACCACAGAGAAATCAAAGCACCATCATAAGTCCCGTTGTTCTTGGTCCCTAAGCCGAGTCATTAAGTACCGCTACATGCTAGATTCTAAATAGTGAGTGCCCTACTGTTAGAACTTATACACTACACCCCCAATTCTTAAGTTCATCCAAACGATAGTGATCAAATGGTCAAATCACACAAGTAGAAAGGTCGCCGCTTGGTCATATCTTACCCTTTCCGTCTCGATCCGCTCACCTAGGGTCATTGGTCATATCTCCTAGGCAATTGGCCTCTATCACCATTCAAAACTACCGAACCGTGGGTGACTACCAAAGAACTATGCATGCATACACTTAGAAATAATTGTACGGAAGTAAAGGTAAACGCAAACAAAACAATTATGAATTATAATCAGGCTAGCACCAAAGGGTGCTTAGCTCATATTAATCATGCATATCAATTCAATATTCAAAGGTATGAAATACATGAATTAAAAGTAAAGAAATAATAAACGCTAAAGCTTATCGTAATGGTGGGACTTCTCCTTGGAAATGTTTCCAGATGCTTCGCTAGACCTCCTTGATCTTTTCCCACGCTCGTGAGTGTTGTGTGTGGAATGGGATGCTTTGAAATGCTAGAATTGGGGGGTATTTATAGGCTGTGTCCGGGTTACGGCGAACCAATAGAGGAGTTACGCCAGTAACCTTCTATTTCTCCGTAAATGCACTAGATCCGCATGTTACGGCGAACCTAATAAGTGGTTACGCCATAGTCTTCAATAAACTCGGTTACGCCGTAAGTGTTGCGTGAGTTACTGCGTAAGTATCGCGCGTGGAACCTCTTTTGACCTAATGGAGTTACGTCGTAACCTTTGGGAAGAGTTACCCGTAACCTCTTGATAAGTTGGACTTACGGGTCACGCAATAGTTACGGCGTAATGTGAGAGATGAGTTACGCCAGAACTTCTTCAAAATAAGCGATCTGTGATAAATCTTTAGTAATGTTTCCATTTTCGCTCTCTTTAGCTCCAATGCTCGTAATTTACCTGAAAGTGGAAAACAATGGAAAACAAGCGTAAATCCATATAAATGATATAAATAACGAGCATTAACGGGGGAAATTGACACTTAATATTCAGGACTATTTGATGTTATCAATTACCTCTTCGAGATCATAACTTGTTCTTTTCCTTCTTTAAATCATAATCTAAAATTAAGGGTAATTGATACTAGTAACATTGAGCTAGAGCTTTAAAATATGGCCTAATTTTAAAGTAGCTTTGTAGTAGGATCGGGATCGATAGTGATCCCACGATCTTCTTAGTGATCTTACAATCTTACTCCGATCCTATGTTATTTTCGATCCTACCTCGACCTTGCAAGGTTTTCTTATGTTGGATCGTAAAATCGTACTATCTTGCGATTAAGATCGCGATCTTAATAACTATATTACAATTCGTGATTAGAAATTATCACTATGTTGAATTCTTTGTTTAATTGTGGTGTTAATAGCGTTCTTTTGATGGATAAGGGTTTTAATATCGAAAAGGTAGAAGAAAAACAAAAGCAAAAGAGAAATTTGTTGGTTTCCTCCACCGAAGTTGGAGTAATAGTACAAAGCCTTTATAAAAGTGTTTTAAACACATGTGTTAGTTGTGTCAATTTTCGCCTTGTATTCTTATAGATAAATTCAACGAAAACTACATGGGAGGACATTGTCTTCACCATGCCTCTTAGATAAATTAGGAGGACTAATTTTTATATTTTACCTAATAGGACTAGTTGATCACGAATAAATTGGCGTGACCAAAAGAATCAACACGTGTCGTCTCTGGAACAAAAGTACAACAAAAAAATTAAAAATTAAAAAGAAAAAAAACAAACGGACCCTAGTGTCAGGTCGCGAAGAAAAGGGCGTGACCAAGGGACTACACATTTAATTTGACCAAAGCAAATGGAGTGTCTTTGCAGTTTCTCTTTTATATATATAATTTAAGAACACTTCGAGAAAGAGGAAGCTCAAGAAGTTGAACGTACTTACAAGGCTAGATTACAAGCATCGATCAAATGGTTTATTTAATGTAATGAATCGTAATTTTTATTTTCAATAAAAAATTTCGCATTCATTTATTTTAATTTTCTAGAACTCAATTCGTAATTCAATTAGCTCATTTTCAGATACAATACCTCATTCAAATTAACTTTATTTTGGCCACTATTTATCTCTTTGCGAAGACCTCATCAAGGAGAGCAATTCCCACTAACAATTATCTTTTCAACGTATACATATACTAAAACATGTAAAAAGAATTTCAATCTATTCGCGACCAACATGTCGGCTTGTGTAAAATCTAAAAATTTGGTCCTCTGCAAGAGGTATGGTGAGGACAATGTCCTCTCATGTTTTTTTTTCTATTAAATTTAAGGCCAACCGTGATTTTTTTTTCATTTATAGAGAGGTTAGTTGTGATTTTTATTAGCTAATCAAGTTGCTTTATTGTTTAACGGGATCAATCAAATTTATTTTTAAATTTTATTTTAATATAAGAGACTTATAATAAATTAGTTACAAGTTTCATGCATGCACAAGTTATCAAACACAACTTGTGAAATTAATAATTTTTAAATATATTTTGAGTCATTGCATTATAACTCCTCATAGAATTTGTTTTTATAGCTTATTGAAGAATATATATTACTTTGTAAATAATTGTACAAGTCCACAATGTATAAGGACTAAACTTGTTATTTTCCATTCTTAGTTTGTTAGAAATGTAATAGGCGGAAATGTAGTTTCAATAGACTTGTAACCCCTCATTTCAATCAATCACTTTCATAATAAACTTTTACCTTCCGCATTTCTCATGGTATCGAGCACATTGATAAGGTTTTAAATGTACCTTTTGAGGGTCATTTAAGCCCTTATTTGATCACTTTTGTATCCGTTATTACTTAATATCGCTCCTTTTCACTTTTAGGTCTCTTGAAGGCAAATTGTTGGAATGACACTTATTCGGACGAAAAGGCGCGAATATACGAAGAAAATGGCCAAAGTCAAGAATCGAGACACTCAAGTCGCGTGAATTAAAAGGGACGGCGCAAGTTATACTTGTGACGCCGCCGAACAAGTTTTGTGACGACTCAAGAGCCAAATTGCTTATTTACAAGTGACGGCATCGTGTTTTAAAAGAGTAGGGCGTCGCAGCTCGACGGCCTAGATTTGATCCGCACGACGCCGAGACTCAAGGCGACGGCGTCACAGCATAAGGTGACGCCGTCACAATGATAACGTGCCAAGACGAAACCCTAATAACGGCGACCCGACGGCCACCAAAATTAAAGGGTGACGCCGTCGCATTTGTAACCTTATATATAGAATCCGAATTTTTAGTTTTCAGTGTAGTTTTGTGGAGTAAAACCTAAACCGAACCAAGGTCGTGTCTTGTACAAGATTTTAGGGTTCCATACCCTATCTTACATCAAGATAAGTGTTTTACTTCATTAATTTAATTATGTCTTCAATTGATTGTGTGTATGCTTGCATGTTCCCATGTCCGCTAATTTACTTGTGTGTTTGCTTAGGTAATATGAAACTTAGTTATTGAATATTGATTGGTTGTCTCTTATCTTAATTGTGATTGACCTAGTATTGCGATAGGTCATTCGTTGTGTTGTTAATGCTTGATTAATCTTTGTTGAACCTTAGTTTATAATCACCTAGAGTAATTGTAGGCTATACATCCAAAGAATACCTTAGAGTTAAAGTTTATAAATCCTAGAGATTTTGTAGTCATTAACCTTGGTAGCTTCAAAGAGTTAGGATAAACGATACCCTACGACCTTAGAGACACAACGCGATTAAGAATAAGGACGTGACAATTCAACCATCAATAGGAGATAACTAGGAGTAATAAAGCCTAAGCAAATACATTTTTAATCATCATACGAGCACACAACAATAGACATAGACTACCCTCACCTTAGTTTAGATAATTAGATAAGTAGAAGTAATCGGTAGAAATACCAACCCCCAAATCCAAACCCCGAGATTCGTACCTTTCCATTTCCTAAAAACATAAAAAGATAAAAATAATCTTCCTCAACCCCAACCTTAGCGTAGTAACTTCTCACTAGCATTCCTATTCCCCAGAGAACGATATCAATTCCCGTGGCTTACCCTAATACTACACTACAACGATTAGGTTCATCGCTTAGGTGTTGAAAAACTTGCTCGACGAAAAGGAAGTTCCTTTGACCCCGAACGCTACTGTAAGCGTATCAAGTTTTTGGCGCCACGGGGAATAGAATAGCTAGTTAGAGTCCACCTCGCTTAGGTTTCCTTGCTTGATTCCTATCAAGGAAGCTTTTTTCCCAATTTTTAGCTTCCTCGTAGTCTATCCCCTTCTTCGTGACCTTTGTTAGTAACCCCATCACTTTTCATCATGGAAGGTGATAACCAACCACCACTCATCAACCCACCACCAAATGACCGGCCAAGAGGCCGTACTCTTGGTGAATACTCGAGACCAAGCCACCTAGGCTATAGGAACACCATTGAGCTTCCCGACCAAGCCCAAACTACGACCCCGCGATCCGACACCATCCGGTTGGTGCAAAACGGATGTGCATTCCATGGACTTCGTTCAAGATCCTAATCAAGATCTTAAGGATTTCCTTAAAATTGTCGATTCCATCGACCTCGATGCTACTACTCGGAGACCACGCTGCTGCTCTTCCAATTCTCTCTACGGGACCAAGCTAGTAATTGGCTTGAGCGACTTCCCGCCGGCTCCATCTCAAGTTGGGATGATCTCACCTCTCGCTTCCTTGCTCAATTTTTCCCACCGGGAGAACCACTAAGCTTAGGAATGATATCTTGATGTTCCAACAACGCAAGGTGAATCTCTCTACGAAGCATGGACTCGATTCAAGGACTTACTCCATAGAGTCCCTCATCACGGCATTGATCTTTGGCTTCAAGTCCAACTCTTCTACGATCATGTCAACTTCCCCACTAAGCGATCCATTGACCAAGCGGCCGGTGGAAAACTTAGTGATCTCACCGCTGAAGAATCATGGGGTATAATAGAGGACCTTGCTCTCTATGACAACGAAAGTTGGAATGACCCCCGTGAGTTGCCCAAAACCGTAAAGGCAATCTCCTTGCCTCCCATTGACTCACAATCTTCCGACCGTAGGATGCTCGAGCTTGAAGATCAAGTTAAATTCCTAATGAGCTCCTACGAAAATCCTAAGTCTTCACATCAAGTGAACAAAATCACTCTACCTTGTGAATTGTGTAGTGGTTCCCACGACACTCGAGATTGCACAAGACTCCCGAACAAGCTTTTATGGACTACGCCCACGCTGCATCGACGGAGCGGGAGAGAAGTGGTACACTTTCAAGCCCGAACAAAACAACTTAGGAAATTCTTACAACCCCTCATGGAGGAATCACCCTAACCTTAAGTGGAACCAAAATTCAAGCACACCCCAAAGCTCATCTAGTCCACCTAATAGGTTCAACCTCCAAACACCGGAACCCCACTAGTCTTGAGGCAATTGCATCTAGATTCATGTCATCTCAAGAAACTCGATTGACTAAGCTTGAAGCCGATTTTAAGCGACGACAAGGCGAGATGACAAACAAGCTTGATGCCCTCTTAAAAGCCTTTAATGACCGGGAAATTGGAGCACTCCCAAGTGATACTATAAAGAACCTAAAAGTGAGTTCGATTTCATCGACGTCATGTTCTTGTTCACCATGGGAGAGTGCGCATCCATGCCCCTCACACCCAACGGTTCACTTGGTAAACGCTATCAACAAGGGTTTCAAGCAATCCAAAATGAGGTACCAAGGCCCCGCACCATTGGTAGAACCTACTCTTTAGAAACCCATCAACCAATAACCCAAACCTAATCTAGAGGAGGAGTACAAGGAACTCCATAAAAAAAACCGGTTCTTGAAGTCTTAGCTCATGCACCTTATTATAATGCTTTAAAAGAAAAATATGAGCTAGAACTTAAACTTGGAAAACATGGGTCCGCTTTTGTGCAAAATAATTTACCTAAGAAGTTAGACGATCCCGGCTATTTACTCTTCCGTAGGCTTGGAACTTCCAAACCTCTCGATGCTCTAGCCGACTTAGGATCATGCATCAATCTTGTTCCGTTGTCCTCCATAGAAGCCTTAACTTAGGTAAGATAGAACCAACGGAAACCATCTTAGGTCTAGCGGACGGTAGTATTGCATATCCGTAGGGATAATAAAAGACATGGTAGTACACGTGGGAGAATTGACTCTTTTGGCGGATTTCCATGTGCTAGACATGAATAAGGACCCGACATGCCCATTGCTAGTAGGAAGAGGATTCTTAGCTACCGCTAGTGCCATCATTGATTGTAAGATGTCCAAAATAGTGGTAGGAGAGGGGAGTGCTAGGTCAATTTACGATGTCAAAAAGCATACTTACTACAAAGAAGAGGAAATCCCACATGAGATTAGGTTGGATAGAGCACCATCTAGATACGGACCTTGGATTGATAAGAACTTCATAGGTCCCCAACGACCTTTTTACCTAGATGAAGCCTTTGCTAGTAAAGCAACTTTCCATGAAAAAGAAATGGCTAGGGACATGGAAGTGAACCCGTTCGAGGACGCCTTAGTATTTAGGAAGATGACCGAGTTCCTAGGAAGCTTGCCCGTCAACCTTGTCATGAATAAGTGGAAAGTTGAGAGCGATAAGCCTAAACATAAGTGGGATTGGGATAGACCGCCTAGTGATGGTAATGGAGAGTGGCACATTAGGATAACGATCTATGACCCCGATGGAGAGAAATTTGAAAAGGCATATCGAACCAAACGTACTACTAGGAACTTAAATGATAAGTTTGATCCTTATGACATTCTAGAGGATAGGCTTACTTATATCGGTACGTAGGGGCACGACTTCGAGTCTAGCTACAAGACTCATAAATAAAGAAAAGCGCTTCGTGGGAGGCAACCCATGCTTAATTGTTTGCTTGTTTGTGTGTCGTGTATCTTTTATTGATTGTTTATTCTCATGTTTAAATTTGTAAAATGCTTTATTTTGTCTTTAACCTCGCCTTAATTACATATAAAGGTATTTTACATAAGGGATAAGTGTAGGAGGATTACACACGCTTTCAAAAGAAACGTAAACATGAGAATTACAATTAATTAAAAGATATACATGTGTGTTTGTTCGAGTCAAATGCTTGTATCGAGTCATAATGGATGTTTTGCAGAAATTTTTCCAGATTCTAAAGATGTAAATTTTCCGTAATTTTTCCGTAAAATCGCACCGCTTTCGTCAGATAACCGACGGCGTCAGATCGCAACCGACGGCCGTGAGGAGCGTAAACAATTTATTACTTTTTCTCGCTTTCGAGCTACTTATAAATTTTTGGAATTTTCCGTGTCTTAATTTTCCGTAAAATCAGAAACATCCATTCCACAAGCATTATATCCTAGTTTAGTAGAGTCTTATATATATTGTTACCGCCGATTTTACGCGAAGGTTTCGTTTGTTTTCTTCAAGTGTGCAGTTTAATTTACCAAGAAGAAGATACATAAGATGAGAAGGAGCTTTTCACGCAAACGTTCTTCTTGAAGAAAGATGTAACCACCACTTTACACGGATCCTACCGAGCTAATCGGGGAGTATTAGTTTCTTTCGCCTTTAATTACCTTCCATTATCATAACTTTGATACTTTCGGGAACATTGGGGACAATGTTCGCTTTAAGTGTAGGAGGAAAATAAAACGGAACTTTGAAACTATGCTTATCCTTGATTATTTGCTTTGTCCAATTGCATTTGTGTAATAAACCATGAGAAATATCGGTTAGGGTAATTTTGGCACCAAATTTAAAATTTTTCATGACATATAGGAGTGGGCCATTAGTCTTAATAAAGCGCCTCATGGATAGGAAATTATATGACTAGCACAAAACCCTTTACCACTTAAATTCCACCCAAAATGCGAGGATCGCCTTAGATTTGTAGGAATTAAAGCATTCATCTTTAATGCTTAGAGTGTGAACCGTAGTATAATAGATTCTAGAACTTGTTTTGTGATGCATCCCGAGATCGCTAGTAAGACTACACTTGTGTAGTTAGGAATAACTAAATGATAAGAGGCATTAGGATAACCCTTGTTTGATACCCGTAATATAATTACTTCTTCCACATCGGTTGAGTAATTCCCCACACCTTTGCGTTGTACTCATCTTTAGTACACGATACCCTAGTTAACCCCTCGAGCCTATCCTTTTCGCGGTTCTCGTGATGTTTCGGTTTTCCGAATATCAATGAAGAGCATTGTTTACAATCCACCCCAAATGTACACCCAAATCGCCTTAGCCTACCTTGTATGCACTCACTTTTAGTGCATTATTGTTATCACACTAAACCCTTAGTTCAATTATCTTGTTGCTTGCATAAGTTGCTAAGTCGAGTCATATCCTTGTGTACACGCTTTGGGACGATTGGGACTCATGGGAAAAGTTAAATTTTATGAAATGACGGAAGGAACGTTAAATTCAAATTCCCTTTATTTGCATAATAATGTACTCCAAGTGTTTTGATCTTTTCAATTCGGGTCAAATTAGTGTTAGAGTAATAAAACTCAAGTGTAGGGATGTGCCTATAAATCCCTATCATTTTGATGTTATCGTAGAGGATGGTAGAGTAAAAGTGTATGAAAAAAAAAAAAAAAAAAAAAAAAAAAAAAAAAAAAATAGAGTGTTGAAAAAAAAAACATACGGCTACCATCCTACATCTATCTTTAAATTTATGTTTGTTTGTTTCAGTTATCTAGAGTTTAGAGTGTCGAGTCTTGGCTTAGCAACGCCATTCTTCGCATGCTTGTAACATAAAGATTTTTGACTTGCCACCACTAAATCGCCTATCCCACCAAACCCTTTGTTTCCTACCGTAAGCCTAACATTACAACCCTTTAAAAGACCTCTTGGATAGTCTTTCCTAGGTGCTTACGCCAAAGCGATGGAGGTTTGATCTAGTCTCAAGCCTATGGTAATCTATGTACTAGGACCGTTAATGAGTGTTTATCTTCCATTTCCAACTTGTTATATTTCATATACACCCAGAGATGTGAGTATCCAAACACCCCATGTGAGGTGCTAGTATGTAATTTCCGTGCTTGTTATGACTTTTATGGGCTTATATGTGTTGTGAATCGTTCTAAACTAATGCTTCATGACCCCTAACTTATAAATTAATTGGCTAAAAGCACATTTGCTTGAGGACAAGCAAATACCAAGTGTAGGGATATTTGATAAGGTTTTAAAATGTACCTTTTGAGGGTCGTTTAAGCCCTTATTTGATCACTTTTGTATCCGTTATTACTTAATATCGCTCCTTTTCACTTTTAGGTCTCTTGAAGGCAAATTGTTGGAATGACACTTATTCGGACGAAAAGGCGCGAATATACGAAGAAAATGGCCAAAGTCAAGAATCGAGACACTCAAGTCATTGAACTAAAGGGACGAAAGGGACGGTGACGCGCAGTTATACTTGAGACGCCGTCGAACAAGTTTTGTGACGACTCAAGAGCCAAATTGCTTATTTACAAGTGACGGCATCGTGTTTTAAAAGAGTAGGCGTCGCACTCGACGGCCTAGATTTGATCCGCACGACGCCGAGATCGAAGGCGACGGCGTCACAAGCATAAGGTGACGCCGTCGCAATGATAACGCGGCCAAGACGAAACCCTAATAACGGCGACCCGACGCCACAAATTAAAGGGTGACGCCGCAGCTTGTAACCTTATATATAGAATCCGAATTTTTAGTTTTCAGTGTGTAGTTTTGTGGAGTAAAACCTAAACCGAACCAAGGTCGTCTTGTACAAGATTTTAGGGTTCCATACCCTATCTTACATCAAGATAAGTGTTTTACTTCATTAATTTAATTATGTCTTCAATTGATTGTGTGTATGCTTGCATGTTCCCATGTCCGCTAATTTACTTGTGTGTTTGCTTAGGTAATATGAAACTTAGTTATTGAATATTGATTGGTTGTCTCTTATCTTAATTGTGATTGACCTAGTATTGCGATAGGTCATTCGTTGTGTTATTAATGCTTGATTAATCTTTGTTGAACCTTAGTTTATAATCACCTAGAGTAATTGTAGGCTATACATCCAAAGAATACCTTAGAGTTAAAGTTTATAAATCCTAGAGATTTTGTAGTCATTAACCTTTGGTAGCTTCAAAGAGTTAGGATAAACGATACCCTACGACCTTAGAGACACAACGCGATTAAGAATAAGGACGTGACAATTCAACCATCAATAGGAGATAACTAGGAGTAATAAAGCCTAAGCAAATACATTTTTAATCATCATACGAGCACACAACAATAGACATAGACTACCCTCACCTTAGTTTTAGATAATTAGATAAGTAGAAGTAATCGGTAGAAATACCAACCCCAAATCCAAACCCCGAGATTCGTACCTTTCCATTTCCTAAAAACATAAAAGATAAAAATAATCTTCCTCAACCCCAACCTTAGCGTAGTAACTTCTCACTAGCATTCCTATTCCCTAGAGAACGATATCAATTCCGTGGCTTACCCTAATACTACACTACAACGATTAGGTTCACCGCCTAGGGTGTTGAAAAACTTGCTCGACGAAAAGGAAGTTCCTTTGACCCCGAACGCTAATTCTTTCCTAATTCTTTCATGTTTCGGGACCTTACAACTAAGCAAATTGTTGCGGTTGGCAAGGGATCACAATGCCTTTACATTTGCAAACCTATCACTGATCCTGTTCTGTTCTCTGCTGAAGTTTCCGATTTTCATGCTTCTCATGAACATTTACCATTCTCATTTAGTCTCACTAAAACTGCTGTAAGAAATGTTGTGAATACTGAGATCAATCATGATCTTCATACTTTTCATGCTAGACTTGGGCATACTTCCATGTCTAAGCTTGTTCATATTCCTGTTTGTAAAACATTTGATATATCTACCTTTTCTTGTGAAAGCTGTAGCTTGTCCAAACTTCATAGACTGCCTTTCCCTGTTAGTCATTCTATTGCTAGCAATCTATTTGATTTATTACACATGGATTTATGGGGACCTTATAGGAAACTAGCCTTGAATGGAGCTCATTATTTTTTCACTATAGTGGATGACAAAAGTAGGGCAACATGGACTTATCTGATACATTTAAAAGACCAAATACCTGCTTTGTTATCTATCTTTTTTGCTTATGTGGAAAATCATTTTCAAGGCAAGCCAAAGTTTATAAGGACTGATAATGGTACTGAGGTTGTAAATAGAACATGTTCAGAATTGTTTCAGTCTAAAGGTATTGTTCACCAGAAGTCTATGGCTTACACCCCACAACAAAATGGAATAGTGGAAAGGAAGCATAAACAATTATTAGAGACTGCCAGGGCAATTAGAGTTCATGCAGGGCTACCTATTAAGTTTTGGGGGGACTGTATCTTAGCTGCTACTTACTTGATAAACAAGATGCCATTTAATCTGTTGCAGTGGAAGTCACCATTTGAAGTTCTTCATGGTAAGCCACCTAACTTTGATCAACTAAGGGTCATAGGGTGTTTGTGTTATGTTGCAGTCACAAAACCTCATAAAGACAAGTTTGAAAATAGAGGCATTAATTGTGTTTTGTTGGGCTATCATTCTTATCAAAAAGGGTACAAGCTGTATAATTTGGAAAATCATCAAGTATTCTTAAGTAGAGATGTAATGTTTGAAGAAACCAAATTTCCTTTCAAACAAACTGAGCCAATTGTTGTTCCTCATTCAGTCTCTAAGCTCCCATGTTTTGGTGATTCTATACTTGATGATAGTCCAATGGAAACTCCCAGTCAAACATCAAATTTTGTACCTGAAACAGTTAACCCAAACACCCCTTTACAGGAAACTGTTAACCAATCACAACCTATACCAAACACTACTGCTACTAATCCACCTAGTCAACAGACTCAAAACCTCAGAAAATCAACTAGAAATGCTTCTAAACCTGCTTGGCTTAAGGATTTCATTACACCAAAAGGTTCCACAAGTAATGCAATGCACAGAAGTAATGAACCTCAGTATCTTCAAGTCAACTGATTTTCAGCAACACCAACTCAATTTCTAGCATTTTTTGCCAATGTGTTTGCCACCTCAGATCCTACTTCTTATAAACAAGCAGTGCAGCACCCAGGATGGGTAGATGCAATGGACAAGGAGCTTGGAGCTTTGGAGGAAAATGATACATGGGAGGTGACCACACTACTAGCAGGTATCAAGCCAGTTACTTCCAAATGGGTCTTCAAGACCAAGTATAAACAAGATGAAACTATTGACAAACTTGAAGCTTGGGTGGTAGTAAAAGGTTTCAACCAAAAAGAAGGGCAAGACCATAAGCACACCTTTTCTCCTATAGCAAAGTTGGCTACAGTCAGAGTTTTGATAGCCTTGGCAACAACAAAAGAGTGGCATCTTCACCAATTAGATGTAAATAATGCCTTTTTACATGAGTATATTGAGGAGGATATCTACATGATAACACCTGAAGGCTACAAAAAGGCTAAGGATGGAAAAGTTTGTAAGCTTTCTAGGTCTTTTTATGTTTGAAATAGGCTTCAAGGCAATGGAATCAAGAGTTAACAAAGTTTTTATTAAGCCTAGGATATGTGCAATCCAAGCATGACTACTCTTTGTTTGTTAAGGTAAAAAATGATCAATTCACTGCAGCATTGGTGTATGTGGATGATATTCTTATTACTGGGAATTATGAGCCTGAAATTCTAACATTGAAGAAATCATTGGACCAGAAATTCACCAGCAAAGACCTTGGACTAGCCAATATTTTCTTGGGATTGAACTGTGTAGAACATAAGCAGGCACTTACCTAAACCAAAGAAAATACATCCTTGATTTGTTGACTCATAGTGGTCTAACAGCTGCAAATGCAAAACCTGCTGAATTTCCTTTACCAAAAACCATAAAACTTTCATAAAAAAGGTATTCTTTTAGATGATCTTGGTCCATATAGAAGATTAGTGGGCAAAATTTTGTACTTAACAATGACAAGGCCAAACATCTCCTACATAGTCCAACAACTTAGTCAATTTGTTGCATCACCCAGAGATATACATATGCAGGCTACATTGCATCTCCTAAAGTACCTAAAAGGAACTGTGTTCAAAGGCATGTTTTACCATGTGCAACCACACATTAAGATAAACTGGTTTCTCTGATTCAGATTGGGCATCATGTCTTATGACAAGGAAGTCCTTAACTGGGTATTGTATCTTTCTGGGTTATTCTCTTGTATCATGGAAAACCAAAAAGCATGCTACAGTGTCAAGGTATTCCACTGAAGCAGAGTATAGGAGTATGGCATCTACTACTTGTGAACTTTATGGCTAAGCTACTTGCTTAAGGACTTACACATTCGAGTTGTTTCCCTGTTACACTCTTTTGTGACAATAAGTCTGCTCAACAAATAGCTGCAAATCCATGCTTTCATGACAGAACAAAACATATGGATATTGATTGTCACTTCACAAGAGACAAGGTACAAGATGGATTTCTGCAGACAACATACATCCCCACTCATTTACAGTTGGCTGATTTGATGACTAAAGCCTTGAGCAAAGTTCAACAATCCTTTATTGTGGACAAGTTGGGTCTTGCAGAGCCTCCAACTTGAGGGGAGGATGAAGACTTATATGTTACTTTGTAAACAATTGTACAAGTCCACAATGTATAAGGACTAAACTTGTTATTTTCCAGTCTTAGTTTGTTAGAAACATAATAGACGGAATTTAGTTTAAATAGACTTGTAACCTCCTCATTTCAATCAATCACTTTCATAATAAACTTTTACCTTCCGCAATTTCCCACTTATCGATATTACGATTAATTTAACCTAATAACGATAATAATAATATAAAATAATAACAACAATAACAATAAATGTTGCTTTTTATAAAACTATAATAAAATATATTTACTTATAAACAACAATGTAATTTATAAATTATATTATTCAAATAATTAATTATAATTTAACCCATAAAATTTCTTTATTCGGATTTTTTTTTACAATAAAGACATGTATACATAAATTGACATATTATACAACGTTATCGTTAGATCATGTTTATCAGCAATTTATCAAAACCCAATTTCTAATTAAAATATTATTTTTTTATTCCTCCACATATACAACTAATTTCAATTTTTTAACCATATTATCAACAACCCAACCTAACATATAGTAGTAATAGATACAACAAATCTCTACCTCATGTACATTGCATAGCCTATCATGGAGACATATGGCATATTGGGTCAAGAAAAGGAAGGTCACCAAGTAACTGGTTCGGTGCATTAAATGTCTAACTTTTGTTTAAAATTAATATTATATTATATATTTATAATATTTGTGGTTTCAATCGATTGGTGGATGTCATCAATAAACATAGTCTTATATGCAAGTATGTATATAAAAAAAATGTAAAGACAAAACTATATATGGGGCAAAGTATAGATGTTAAGATCCCGATCTTGCTATTAGGATCTTACGATTTTACGATACTAATAAACAAAAACGATCCGGATCCTACGTAGGATCTTAGCAAACTTAAGATCTTATAAGATCCCGATCTTGAGCATAAGTTCTTAAGATCTAATGCGATACAATCTTATTTTTTTCTGAACCGCAAGCTAAAAAACTATAAAATTATGGATTATGTTTTATTTATATAAAAATAAAATGTTAATCTTTTTAAACATTTCATATTCGTAATTTATGACAACATTTTCATAAAACATTCATATAATTTTTGTCTTATAATTTGTAAAATTAAATAATATTACAAAAAATATTAAAAAAATAATATTATAGTAAGATTTTAAGATCGCGATCTAATTTTACGATCACAATCTTGTAAAATCAAAAACGATTCTAACTAGAATCCGGATCTTAAAAACCTTAAGGGTGCGTTTGGTAGAAAATTCGAGAAAAGAAATGTAGAGAATAGAATCTCGGAGAATATAAATCAAGAGAATTTTGTTCAATTCTAATGTTTAGTAACAATGAGACTTGACAGAAATGAAATTTTTTATTTAAATAATATTTTGTCTAAATAAAAATTTTAAAAATATTTAAAAAATTATTTTAAAAAAATATATATCTTTTTTTTTAAATTTATTTTTAAAATTTATGTACTTTCTTTAAAAAAATTATTAAAAAAAACTTATTTTTTAAAATGTATTTACTTAAAAAAAAACTTGTTTTAAAAAATATATTTTTAAAATGTATTTATTTAAAAAACTTATTTTTTAAAAATATTTTATTTTTCTAAATAACAATTTTAAAAAATATTTAAAAAATTATTTAAAAATATTTTAAAAAATTATTTAAAAAAAAATATATCTTTTTTAAATTTATTTTTAAAAATTTATGTACTTTCTTTAAAAATTATTTTAAAAATATTTTTAAAAATGTTTTATTTAAAAAAACTTGTTTTTAAAAAATGTTTTTTAAAAATGTATTTATTTAAAAAATTATTATTTTTTTAAATATTTTTAAAAAATATTTTTAAAAAATAATTTGTTTACATATACATATTTTTTAAAACAAAATCCATTATTTAACAAAATTATAGTTGTAAAAAAAATTCAAAATAATAATAATCCATTTCTCCAATTTCTCCACCAAAATAAGTGAAATGGGTACCAATTTACACTACCCAAGTTCTCTTCATTTCTCCATTTCTTCCAAATTCTCCGCTTTTTCAATTCTTATGACAAAACAAGAGAAATAACCATTTCTGATTCTTCTGCGCCGCTACCAAACACACCCTAAGAGCAAACAATTGGTGATACCACAATAAAAAAAACTCCTATTATATTATGTAGTTAGATATGTGGTCTCAGTCGATTGGTGGATGTCACCAAGTATTATACGGAAAGTATGTATATAAAAAGAGAGTCAGGTTGTAAAGACAAAACTAAATATTGGGGAAAACAACACACTTGGAAACTCCCAATGAATGACGCCAACTTATGTGTCATTTGGGTTCAAATCTATTTCTAGAATCAGATCCTTGCCCATATCTACAACTTGTCTTCTCTGTAATATCTATACACATTTTTTTACAAACATACAAAAACCCAACCACACCCTCTGAGTGTCACACAGCTCACTGCCTACAACTTCCATTTTGAAATTTAAAGCCCAATACCATGGCTAATAAAACCAAACTGGAACCATGGCACGACCTTAGCGATAAGGTTGTCATGGTCACAGGAGCCTCGTCCGGGCTCGGACGAGACTTCTGTATAGACCTAGCTAAAGCGGGCTGCCGAATTGTTGCAGCAGCCCGTCGGGTCGACCGACTCGAGTCTTTATGCGATGAGATCAACCGACTTGGACAAACGAACGATGTTCGAGCTGTGGCTGTGGAGCTCGATGTAAGTGCTAAGGGTCCTGTTATTGAAGCATCGGTTAAAAAAGCGTGGGAGGCTTTTGGACGTATTGATTGCTTGATTAATAATGCGGGTGTTAGAGGTAACAATTAATTTATGTTTTACTATGATTTGAAGTAAGATTTTTTATGATATTGTTTTTTAGGCACGCAATCAAAATATAATTTCTTGCTATGAAAGTCATTTCATCAAAGAAAAGTCAGTCAGAAAAGCGTACCCATCATTGACCAACTAAGTAACATTCAAATTTGTACAATGCTTGACTTTAAGCTTTGGCTGAGATCAATTGTAACAAACTTTTACGCTAAGTGAGTTCTATTTTAGTATTTTAGAATAAAAGGAAATGAAATGATATTAAACTGAAAATCTATGGTGTTATTTTAAGAGATAAGAAATGCTAGGAAAATTTCTAGCATTTTTCACCAAAATTTTCCGTCCAAGGCGGTTTTGGATGAAAATAAAGCTGCACCTAAACTATTGAGTATATAATGACTAATATAATACGCAGTATTTATAAGTCTTTTACTTATATTATCAAAAGGCTTGTGTTTGAATAGTACCTCATATTGTGTGAGAAGTTCACCAATCAAATGACTGTGAGTTCAAGTTCTTTTTAAAATATGTGAGATAAATTTGAGCTGTAAACATTGTGAGATAGTTAAACTTGTCGTTCTAAAATAATGATAATAGTAATAAAAATAATTATAAAAATAAAAATAAAAATTTCTTGCTTATACTCGACTCTTGTGATAAAATTAACATGCTTAAAAGGGCATAAATGTAATTATATCTATTTTCCTTTCTTATCTTCGCAACTCGAGAACACAACATTCTTTCGTTTCTTTTCATTTCATTTTTCTACTTTAGAACATGAAATAAAATAAGTAACTTTCTTTCCTTTTCATTTTATTTATTTGCTCTTCTTTACCTATCATTTCTAACTCGAGAACGCGACGTAATATTTTAGAGTCTAGTAAAAGGTATTGAAAATATCCGAAACCGGAAAACAAACTATATGGTACCGATCTTTAAGTTAACCAAATCGATTTTTTAAAAGGTTCGGGTCGGTTAAACGAGCCTATAATATTCACAGTTTTGAGCTTCAGTTTACAGTTTTAGCGATGAACAATTAACCGAAAAACCATTTTAGCTTATTCCTCGAGCTAGTTATAACAAAGAGGTGTTTTGAGTAGGGTAATTAGTTGTTAATCACTGTATTATAACGAGATATTTAATATCCGCACGTTGCAGCGAGTACGGAAATTTTGTTTTGTAGGTACGAAATAATGTGTAACAACAAGATGTTTTGCAAACAAAAATTGTTACCAATAATAAGTAAAGTGATGTAAATAGTAAAAATATTGAGTTTGATAAGTCTAAGAGTTAATTTGTTATATAATCACACTCATTTCATCTCAAACTACCTGAATGAAGACCAAATAAAAATAATTAATGGATTCATAAATTGATGGAAAATAACATGTAACTAATATGTTAGCATGCTACCAATATACAGAGTAGTTGATAATGCATGTGTTTCTAAGATAAAACTAAAACCTTACTCTAAAGTCATAATCACTTAAGCATAACTCGCGCTTATAGTTTTCAACACTCCTTATTCTTCTTTATATTTTGGCAGCTGTTGTTTATGAGTAGATCATACTATTAGTGCACGATTTTGATGCCTTATACAGTAATTAAGAAGAGGATATGAACCAATGTGAATTTATGTTGTATACTGCTTTATTGTGTACATGGTATGATATTGGCATAGTCAGAGAGCAGCCCTGAATGGAGCTTGATGTAGACTATATGTAATGCATCAAAATTGCGCCTGAGTGGTATATCTTTGCAGCAAAATTGAAAGAGCTACATTGGATTAATCCCCGCCACCGCACATTTAATTTCTCCTGTATCCCAAAATAATTGTCTACTAACAATAAAACATACTTGCAATTTAAAGAAAAAAAATTTTAATTTTGACAAAGGTATACATTTGACCCTCTCGCCAATAACTATATAACTACAAGTACCCGGCCCTAAATGCACATCCAGACATCCCTAGATACTTTTTTTTTGGTTATCTGGTTTCTGACTCGACATTGTGAGCCAACTAGTCTCAGGACGACTACCCTTTTGGATAGCCCGGAGTAAGCGTTGGTGAACCTCCGTGGCCACAAGGGCCTAGGTACATTTATGTTAATGATGATTAAATCAGAAAAGAAAATTAAAAAGTTTTCTTGTGTAGTTGTGTGCATCATTTTGCAAATAATTTATGTCCGTTTACAATATTATAGCTAGGTCCACAAACTATGAAAAGCTGGCTTAAACTTATATTTGGTGTTTGATGTTAATAAGTTTGTGGTATATTGTCTAAGGCAATGTGCGGAGTTCATTGGAATTGTCTAAAGAAGAGTGGGATAATACCATGACAACAAACTTGACCGGAACATGGTTAGTGTCAAAGTATGTTTGCATACGCATGCGTGATACAAATCTAGGAGGATCAGTCATCAACATCGGATCTATTTCTGGTCTAAGTCGTGGAGAGCTACCTGGCGGTCTTGCATATTCTGCTTCAAAGACGGGTGTCAATACATTAACCAAGGTTAATCTTTAATTAATCTTTTAGTCTCCATAAAGCCATTTAAATAATTAAATATATATGTTTTTACCTTCCTTGAATATAATCTAATAAGATCTATAATTTGAGCAGATCATGGCTTTGGAATTGGGTATGTACAACATCAGGGTAAACTCAATAAACCCGGGGTTGTTTAGGTCTGAGATCACAGAAGGTCTAATGGAAAAAGAGTGGCTAAACAATGTTGCTCAAAGAAGCGTTCCTTTGAGAACATATGGTACGGCTGATCCGGCCTTGACGAGTCTTGTCAGATACCTAACCCATGACTCGTCCGAGTATGTTAGTGGCATTGTGTTTATAGCCGATACAGGAGTTACCTTACCGGGTGTCCCGATTTTCTCTTCACTCTAGACCCCAGATACAATCAAAGCCGCCGCTGGCAGAATAATGAACAAATTTTTGTCTTGTGCCTGGATTTCTTAGTTAATGAACTGTGAATAACAATTGATAGCCATCTTTGAACATTTTTGAATTTGTTACCGTCATTGCATAAAATGTTAAGAAAAGAAACACCGAAAATGAGTAGTTTGATAACTTTGATTGTGTTTTGTTAAAAAAAAAACGTTAGACGTACAGACAAATTTCCTCTTGTACTTACTTTGACCATTAGTGATATAACAAAATATATAAATATTTGTTAAACATTGTTATGAATATTTATTACAATGATTTTACATACTTAACATGACATTCATATTCTCTAACTAGTAACCTTCATCTTTATGATTGGTCATGTAACATCTAATATTATACTTAATATCATTCATGTTAAGATCCTTTGTACCTAATGTAATGTGTAGGTAGGCACACCAATAACAAGTTTTATGTTTCCTTTAATACTCTCTTATATTCCTTTGCTTATTTTTCTTATTGTGTTATCAGGCTCGTTGTTATACAACACGTTATCGGCACGCTTTAAGAAATGCACATCAAACGGATTTGATTTTTTTTTCTTTTCAAACCTCGTGACGCAATTACAACACAGGTATCGACTCAACTCACTGTAATTTTATATCATTCTCGTATGTTATTTATTCATATCATATATTAGTATCATTGATATCCAATACAGTTAAACAAGTAAAGCCTTATTTGTTATTACCGTAAGATTTAATGGTCTTAAGAAAAAAATTATATAAAGAATGAAAAAAAAAAGGATTGCATGCTACATTAATTATATGACGATGGGTGCTATAATGTAGTAGCATTGTGTTAACAATATACATTATTGTTTAATTATAATTAGATTTGCGATCTTATTATGTCTTCTCGTAAAGTTTGATTTGGTTTTTATAACCTTAATTTGGTTTTTACTAAGAGGGATTTTTGATGTTATTATATTTGTAACAAGTAATCACTTTGAATAAATCATTGTTTAGGAAACAGTTATAAGTTTAATTGATTTATATACGGGTTCATATAAAGGTTGTCTAGTGTAACATTGTAACAACTCCAAGATGCTGGCGATTCACGTTAACCATAACTCACGTAATTCTTGATTATTAAATGTATTCTTTATTATCTATACTACTTATAATAGAGGAATGAATCTCTCTCTCATTGGCCTTAAAATTAAGACTTAAAATACAAGTTCTATCAGACAAGACATAACGACTATTAATAATCTTTCTCATAAATCTTAATTTTAAGACTTACAAGTATTAAAGCTTAATGTACAAAATACAAAGCACTATTAATGTGGTCAAGATATATTTAATGTAGTTAATTAATTAACTCATCGATAGATACAATTAATGCCGTTATTAAACACCCCTTACACAAAGAAATACAAATTATCAAACATATTGACAACCAACTTAAACATAATTCCGCATTAAAATGTCACTAATACAAATAATAAAGAACATTATACAATATTCAGTTCTCGAATCGAAGAATGATGCAGATGGGCCTGAGGCGAGAACATGTCACGATCCAAATGGGCGCGGTTAAACGGCGAACTTCGAACGAAACGAGCTAACGAAATTTTGAAATACGTAATTTATTATCAAAAAGAATATAATAAACTAAAATACATGATTCAATTTGAAAATTTATTTCGAGATCCACACAAGAACGCTGCGAACCTTGCATTAAATGTTACTAATACAAATAATAAAGACATTATCGTATATTCAAGCCCGAACGGTCAATAGCAAAATGGGCTTAAGCCCGAACCGTGCGGGCTAACGGACTCGAGCAAGAACGGCATGGGCCAAATAGGCACGCCAACCATTTCCGAGCTTCGAACAGGCACGGCTAAACGAAATTTTGATATCCAGAATTTATTGTCGAAAAGAACATAATAAACTAAAATACATAATTCACCAAAATTTTTATTTCAGAGTCTTAAGTTATCAGCCACGCCTGCAGATTTCTTAAGATTTAGATATGAGATGATGACTAATAAATCAATCTTAAATATTCATTTTTATCAAAATTAATAAAAAGAACATTTTCACCCTTTTTTTAAAAACAACATATCTTGCGAATGGTAAATCTTCAAACTACAAAAATACACCATCGCAACGGAATTAAATTATCTTTTCTATAGATATGCACTTATCTATATTTTCGACAAACTTTTTTTTCAAAATTCCGCCTGTAAAAATCATATATGATTTGTAAAATCGAATCACATATGATTTTCATTAAATCGTATATGATTTTTACAAATCACATATGATTTTCAAAATCATATATGATTTGTAAAATCGAATCATATATGATTTTCACAAATCATATACGATTTTTCTGGCGAAATTTTGAAAAAATCGTTAAAAATATATGAAGTGCGTACGCCTATGAAAGATAATTTAATTCCTCATCGCAATGGTATGATTTTTCGTAACACTAACGGTTTGCGAGATATTTAATTTTTAAAAAAGGGTGAAAGTTTATTTTGTTTTTTTTTTATTAGAAAAATGAATGGCTATAATTGGTTTATTGGATCTATAATAAATTTGAGATCTATATTGAACTTTTGCCATGAAACTATATGTTTTTGTGATACATGGTTGATATGGGGTGAGATCAATAAAGATCACATAAAAACTAAAGATCAAATTGATCAATCTCAATCATTCATTTTGATCAAATTAATTAAATTAATTTTCACCTTATATTAAAAATTAAATATCTCACAAATCGTTAATAGTTAGATAAAACTAATTATACCATTCATGATGTTAATAAAATTATCTTCTATAGAGATCTAATATTGTATATTTTAATTTAACTTATTTTTATCGTTTTGCGGGTTTCAATATATTACATTATAAACGAAAATTTTAAAATACTTTTTGTTAAACACAACCCTTAAACCCTAAAAACCATAACCCCTAAACCCTAAAAACCCTAACCCATAAACCCTAAAACCCTAAACCTCTAAAACCTTAAACCCCTAAAATCCTAAACCCTTAAAAGCCTAACCGCTAAACCAAAAACCTAAACCCTATCCGCTTAAACCGTAGAAACCTAAACCCTTAACCCTAAAAGCTTAAACCTAAAAAGTCAAACCCTAAACCCTAATCAGAACCCTAAACCCACGAAAAATCGGGAAAAAAATTAGAAAGATATGATGCGAGATATCAAATTAAAGGTAATTTTATGTTTGTCGTGATGATATGATTAGTTTAAATCTAACGATCAATGGTTTGTGAGTGATTTAGCTTTTAAAATGAAGGTGAAAGTTTATTTTATTATTTCGATTAAAAATGAATGGTTGAGAATTCGCTTATTCGATCTTCGCTTTTCTTTGATCTTTATCAACCAAACTCGGTTGATATATGTTTAATGAGTATTGATTGACACACTCACATTTTTTATTTGCACACTCTAGCGTACAAAATGAAGAAGCAGTATATAGCAAATGTACAATTCTTTATAGCATAATACGGAATGTACAAATAAATTACAAGAGTGTGCAAATCATTAGTCATTTTTAATGGTTTGATTTTTCTACATCTATATACGTAAATTTGCCACGTACACTTATCTATATAAATGTCATTAAAAAACTTGTTTTATTTTGATTAAAAACAATTGGTATAACCAACATTCTTCACAATTTATCATAAGTAAGAGTGACCCGACGCATTTGATTAAAGTATATGTATGATTATTTGGTCATAGTTGCTAATTTTTCTATATGTTAACGTCCATTGAAACAGTTACATGCGTGGTTAAAAGATCACTGGGATATAGCATTATAAGGTGTCGTTTTTCGCAGCCTTTTACCTCTTCATCTCGAAATACGTATGCGAAGAAGAATACATTTAAGCTCTTCATCCGCAAAAAAGCAAGATGCTTGTTTTTGTCTTTATCAAGATTTCTTTCATTTTTCCTCTTATGTCCTGCACGGTGTAGAGGAAAAGTGGAAAAAAGACCTAAATTATGTCTCGTTGGTGAAGAGGAAAGAAGTGATTATATCCTCTTATATCCGAAAAAAAAAAAAAAAAAAAAAAAAAAAGCGGTCTTCAAAGATAATGTCATACCGCAAAACAAAAGAGGAAAAAATTTCTTTAAAAAAAACAAGGCCCGACCCACCTATAAGCCCATGAAATTTTAGGGCCGTTTGGTTTATTCTTAGGAATAATGATTGGTATCGGATTTGATATGGGGTAGAATGATGATGGATATGAAAAAGTGTATCATTACGATTGTTTATGTTTGGATGAAAAATATGGTATGAAAAGTGTATAGATATTTGAGTTTTGTAGTGGAAAGAGAAGCTACCACGGAATGGATTTCATGACATCAAATGGTGTGTAATGAATCTACGACTATGATATCATATTGATTTAGGACCACTAAACAAACAACTTGAATCGGAATGAAATCCATAGATCCATTCCGATTGAGGGATACCAAACGCACCCTTATATGTTTTGTATATATATATGTCAAGTTTAATTACTTAGCCTAAAAAATTGATTAAGGCCTAAAACTAATCTTTTCTAATGATAGTTTCATATACTTTTTTTACATTGATGGTGCTTGTAAAATGTCTAAAAATTCATAATTACTGTAAAGATTATTCTATTTTGAGGTTTTTTTATACTCGTTAGTGTGTCGAAAATTATTTGGCCCACCCAAAAGTAAAATCTTGGCTTCGCCCCTTGTACTTAGTCCTCTAATTGGCATATAATATTATTACGAATTATTAGTTTTGCAAATACCTCCCGCATCCAAATATGTTATTTAGGTCATTAGGTTATTATCTATGGCTATAGATTATATCGATATATTATCTAATATAACTATAGAGCAAGACATGAGCTCTTCATGCCCATGTGTCGACTTACGATTTGCCAAACATTAAATCTAAGTTTCACAAGTTGGCAAAAGCAGTCCCCGAGGTTCAGTGGTACAAGCAAAATAAGTCTGCATCATTAATTGCTATCTATAGCAATCGGCAAAAATAGTCCCTAAGGTGTAAGCGGCGTTGCAAGGTAAGTCCCAGAGATTAAATGCTAAGTTTCACAAGTTGGCAAAAGCAGGTCCTAAGGTTCAGTGGTACCGCAAAATAAGTCCTGCAACATTAATTGCTATCTATAGCAATCGGCAAAAATAGTCCCTAAGGTGTAGCGACGTTGCAAGGTAAGTCTTGTAGAATTAATTGCTAACTATAGCAACCTCGCAAAATTAGTCCCTAAGGTTTAAGTGTCATTCAAAGTAAGTCCTTTAAATCCATCCACGATCGCGCGGTTTCCACACTAAATAATGTACCAATAACGTGGCCATCTTTATTGATAACGTAGCTCTTATGTGTTGCGCGGTACATCATGATTGTTTATGCATATATATGTGTGCACATGATTTTCACAAATTCGGTTATTAGTGGATAATGATTGTGTTATTTACTCGATTTACAATAAATATCATTAGTCATGACTTGAGATGAGATACTAACATATAGCTTGCGACGAGTGTGGAAACCCGTGCGATGCAGCGGGATTGCTTTTGTAGACGTGAATTTGGAACTGATGAATGACCGGAAAACTTGTTTGTCTATTTATTTGGCTAGTCCTTGAAGGACCTATGTTGCAAAGACAATTCAAACCTTAGGGACTATTTTTCGTGGCTACAAAGGACTTACTTTGCAAGGACACTTAAACCTTAGGGACTATTTTTGCCAAATTGCTATAGATAGCAATTAATGCTACAAACTTTATTTGGTTAGTCCTCAAGGACCTACTTTGCAAATACAATTCAAACCTTGGGACTATTTTCTTGGCTACAAAGGACTTACTTTGTAACGACACTTAAACCTTAGGAATATTTTTGCCAAATTGCTATAGATAGCAATTAATTCTACATGACTTACTTTGCAACGACACTTAAACCTTAGGGACTATTTTTACCAAATTGCTATAGATAGCAATTAATGCCACAGGACTTACTTTGCAACGACACTTAAACCTTAGGGACTATTTTTGCCAACTTGCAAAAGTTAGCAATAAATGTTGCAAACACTGTTGCTCGCTCTATAGTATATCACAGTGTGGAAACCATGCGATCTGCAATGGGATTGCTTTAATAGACGTGAATTTGGAGTGGTGAATGACCGGAAAATTTGTTTGTCTATTTATTTAGCTAGTCCTCAAGGACCTACGTTGCAAAGACAATTCAAACCTTAGGGACTATTTTTCGTGGCTACAAAGGACTTACTTTGCAAGGACACTTAAACCTTAGGGACTATTTTTGCCAAATTGCTATAGATAGCAATTAATGCTACAAACTTTATTTGGTTAGTCCTTGAAGGACCTACTTTGCAAATACAATTCAAACCTTAGGGACTATTTTCTTGGCTACAAAGGACTTACTTTGTAACGACACTTAAACCTTAGGGACTATTTTTGCCAAATTGCTATAGATAGCAATTAATTCTACAGGACTTACTTTGCAACGACACTTAAACCTTAGGGATTATTTTTGCCAAATTGCTATAGATAGCAATTAATGCTACAGGACTTACTTTGCAACGACACTTAAATCTTAAGGATTATTTTTGCCAACTTGCGAAAGTTAGCAATTAATGTTGCAAACACTGTTACTCGCTCTATAGTATATACATATAATATATAAATATATAATTATCATATTTGGAGGAAAATGAATTTGCTATCTTGAAGTGAGTAAGACATGGATTTAATATTTGCCATAACATAGTTCGTCATCATGCCTATATTGAAATAACTATGTGAGACGCCCATTTATATGTTTGAGACGGATAGTGTTAGGTCACTAGTTTTACAAACACAAGTAATATAGAAAGAGATGAGGCGATTGAACAAGTAAACAAACACAAACACACGTTAGACTAAGATGGTTATGCGTAGAGTGTAGGTGAAAGAAAAACTTGAACAACCAACCCTCAAGTGAGGGTTTACATAAAGATTTATAAGAGGAAGCTAGGCAACACTCCTAGTTCCCTTCCTTTCTTTAATGGGCTTGGGCCTAAGCTCATGGGCCTTCTACATAAGCTTAAGGCTAATAACAAACATAAAGGCCATAATAAAGCTAACTATTACATATTAATTACTAACACTTGATTATGGTTTAGGAGTGATTCCAACAATCTCCCCTCAAGTGTTGGTGATGAGCGGTGAATGCGTTGATGTAATAGTAGCTCGACGTCTTCCGACATTCTTCTTTCTTGTGAGAAGAATTGTCTTGATTCGAACAATCTCCCGGTGTAGAGATAGTTGTCTTTGAACAGTTATGCTTTGACGTCATCTTTAACATTGTTCTTTGATCATTGTTCTTTGTGGTGAAAGTGATAGTATGTTGTTATGCGCATCGATGCCTCTCAGTGCCTTGCTTCACGCTCCAAAGTGTCTCCACGTCATTCTTCAACATGCTCACACGCTTTTGACGTTGGAATTCAATCTTGATGAAGTTCTCTAAGTCTCTAATTTTGTAGATTCTTTGGTTTGACGAAGAATCATTCCGACGATTGTGTTGCTTTTGAATAGAACTTCCATTAGTGATGATGTTGGCGTGAGCATGAGAAGAATCGACGATCATCCCGCTCCCGAGCTTCCATAAGAAGAAAACATTTCAAACGGTTAGTAATAAGCGTGTTAAGCACTTACAAGTTTGAACTTGAGAGTGTTAACGAGATAGTGTGAAAACACCACTCTAATTCTTACAAAGGCCGTTCTGAACCGGAGTCCCACAGTGAGATAACGCGATGTGCAAGTACATCTGATTCGATGAGTCATTGAGGTACACCAAGCATCACCTCACGATCAGAGACCGTTTGAGACACACTCCGCGTAATCCACGGGAGTTACCGGCGACCGACTTCTTTATCGGTTTTGATGTTGACCGGCGAGTCTCCATTCAATCACCGAGGATCACGGTTGTGAACCTCTCATAAATGTTCTCGACAGTTGCTAAGATCCGCGAAGGACTCGATATGAACCATCAAGATCTTATTTGTTGATCAACAAGTGATGAAATGTCAAGTGTCCCTAAGAGATCTTTTGATGAATCTCGTGGCTCTAGACTCAATAGTGCGATTTGGTTTTCCCGAGGAGACTAGGAGAGGGTCTCCTTCTTCAATACTAGCGATCTCAAGAGAAAGCCAATAGTTTACGTAGGGTTCCACTGTGAGAATGAAACAAGCTTACATTGAGAGAAACTTGAGTGGCTAAGAAGGTTTAGTGCATGCGTCCATTGGGTCCATGACGACTTTTAATCTTCAATACGGTGTCACTAAGTGACAACCAAGAGTATATGAATTGAACCCGTGTATGCGCCTAAGTTGAATAACTGGAGGACTATTTCTTTTCACCCTTTACTTTACATTTCTTTTTATTCTTCAACTCCTTCTTTCTCCGATTCTTATTTTCTCCTTTTACAATCATTCCTAAGGACTTCTAACACTAACTAATGGTAGAGTCCTTGGGTAGATCCCTCCGGCTCTGGCGGATCATAGGACGGTTATTCCTAACCTTAGTCACCTTATAACTCCATAACTAACCTATGTTGCCATTAAAACCACTGTTGTGAAGTATCTCTCAAAGGGTTTGTTAATGAAAATCATGTTTGAACCACTATGAGAGATAGGATTTTGCATAAATACTCCCTCCACATGTGCTTAAGAGTTTTAATGGTTTAAATGCACGATGGGAAAGAGCGCGCACATTTTGAATTGATCCACTGAGATAGACAATCCGCGAGACACTAAGTTACGTTGCATAGTTAAAGAGTTACATTGTCGACTTTTAGGTGACAACTAGCTCTAATAACTACCTTGAAGGTGTAGACAAACCTCGAAAGGTTGTCATACCGTCGAGTTCATGTCTACCAAGAGTGTCTCGAATGGTACTTTCTACTTGGACAAGTCCTTTGCGAGACACGCTTTACATTACTAGCGAACTAGCTTGAAATTATTACCCGTCCAGACAAGTCTTTTCGAGTTACTAACAGCTTTAGTACCGTCGATTCGTTGGTTAAGTCTCAAGTACACTGATTCATTTGCATTTTGCTCAACATATTTCTTATCACACAATTTTCCCCTCAAAAATGGCATATCAAATGTTATTTTGAAAAGTTGACAATAAATATGACCATTTCGAGTGTTGCGGAAGATGACCACTATGAAAATTTGTGAACAAAGTTTTAATTCAAATACTCCCCAACTAGTGATATAAGCGGTTGAGGTTTTGAAAATCATACGGAAGTACTTGTCCTTTTGAGCAAAACCTTGAATAATGAAAGGTTTGATAGGTTTTACTCAAAATAAGAAGCTTTCGCTCCTTTTATAAGGATTGTGGCATCAAGCGTACCACGTGGTCCTTTCTTGCAAATTACGGGTTGTACATCGTTATGTGTGCACAAGCCATCGACATACATAATCACACATCCAAAATTATATGAAAGAAACAATTCAAGGGGTACCAGAAGTGCGGTGATGTTCCCGTGAGTACGAGCAGGCGTTGATAGCGGTGATGTTGATCCCGGTCGACCACCAACAAAGCTTTCCGGCGCTCGAATCGATCCCTTCGAACAACCGTTCATCAACCATGGTGATGATCCTTCTCACATTCCTCCGATCCCGAGAATTCCATCGCTAGGTTCCCAATGTTTTCACGTATATCCTTCAATCGATAAGCTAATCCTTCCCTAACCATCTTCGAGTATGATCTCCAAATTTGTGAAGCTCATTACACGCCATCAAGCAATTGCGATGAAGTTCATCGCGATAAACGACACCAAACGGTTTCTCGATGAGCGTTAATTGTGATAGCCGGTTGATATCGGGAAGATCAAGGCGTGGTGGAGTGAAGTTGACACGTGTCCGATATGATTCAACAAAGAAGCTAGAGATCTTCAACACGCTCTTTTATGACTATGCGTCCGATGAAAATGAGCGGTGACTTGATGAATTCACGTTGTATTTCGGTTGAAAATTGTCTCATGCGACCACGTACTTTTGCAAGGTACATGTCTTCAATATCGTTGAGAGACAAATTCTCAAAGTCGACTTCACAGTTGCATAATCCTTTCATCCCGCTTTTGACCACAATCTTCTTGAGAAAGGTGTAGTCCCATTTGATGAAAGACCAACATGTTGGATGGCAACGATGTCTTTAGTACTAAAACCGCATGTTGTGACTTCGAACCTCGACACATAGTAGATTCGTCGGCGCTCGCCGCTGATGAATCCCATACAATGCATCTCGGTCGTATACTTCCATTGTGTTGAGAACAAGTGAGTGGCACGTTCCTCAATGGCAATGCGGTTTGAGTAGATAGGCGCATGGAATGGAAGTGTCAAGGATGTAGCATATTTCCTTGAACCATCGCCACCATGGAGAAGAAATTCCGTGTCTTTGTTGAAGAAATATCGGAAGGAATCCGTGGTTCATCCGGTTGGCCAATGGTCGGTAGAGGTTTGGTCCAATCGATTGTAGTATGGAGGTTGTCCCTTTTGTGAAGTCAATGTTTGCTTCGGGTCGAGCCAATCCATGTTGTTAGACATAGCTCGAGCAATGTTGTCAAGGTGATATTCGACCTCGAGGGCACTTTCGGTCGTCTTTTAGAAGTTGAAACGATTCATTCTTGATTCGCTTCACTCGTTCGTCATTTTCTTCACATGGAACTTTTCTTGCAAAAGTTTTGCATGCTCAATGTAGAACCGTCTACTAAATTCGACCTTCTTGGGGTGGGAGTGTTATTAACAAGAGTAGAACCATTCAAATTCTTCGCTTTTGTCGTCATCTAGCCAAGATACGACGTCGACCGAGGCGCCTTCTTCTTCTTCTTTTGAAGGCCTAGATGATGATCTTTGGTTTCGAACTTGTTTGGGAGATGTGGGTTGTTGTAGGGGCTCGAGGACCTCTTCATCGTCACCACCCGTGATACTCAAATGATCACCGGTTTTACGAGTCGGGGTGGTAACTCGGAATCGCCCCGAGGTTTATCAGCAGAGGAACGAGGAGGAGACTTTTGTTGAGTAGAGTCCGTTGGAGAGGAGGTGGCATAGAAGATGATTCACGGACTTCTTTTGACGCTTAGCTTCATCATGCTTATCCTAATCCTTGTCTTCATCGTCTCTAGGACGTTTAGACTTTCACGAAATCTACATGCTTGGGTTGGTAGTCCAAAGAATGCTTGAAACAACTTTCCTTCATCGAGGTAAATGTCCCGGATCGTTGAGACATTTGTGTGACAAGCAGGCCACCAATTCATTATCCGAGAAAACTATAGGATTAGATGGATTGATTGTGACGGTTAAAGGTGTTGATCTTATAGTTTGCTTGGCTATCTCGCATAAGATTTGGATATAGTTGTCTAGTGAATGACTCCTTTGTGACTTTAGGAATGATATCTCAAGGTACTTGTTAGTGTAACCTTGATCATTTCGCTCAGTTCCTCTTGACGATGACTTTTCATGAATTCTGAATAAACTTCCTTTCTTCTTTCATCTTTTCATGCTCGTCATACAGATCTCAGTATGTGATCGATAGAAATTCAACTTCTTTTGGAGAATGTCTTTCTTTCGACTTGTTGTACAACTTTTCACAATTCTTTGATGAGTCCGAAATCCAAGATCGAGGTGGTTTCTTCACAGATTTGGATGTTGATTTGGTTGACTTCTTTGATGGTGGTGGTGAGGAGAGATGAAGAATCGATGAGGAGGAGACATGAGGAGGCTCGGTGTCCTTAGGCGGTTGAAGTTTCTTTTGTGATCGTGTAGGACTTTCCGAGCGACTTGTCATAATTAGCATCTTTATCTTTCTCGGACTTCTCGGTTTGATTTCTCAAAGTCATATTCAATAGTATCCTCCACAAGCTTTTGTTGTTGTAAAAGAGTGGTGGCACGGATCCCTGTCGGGTCGATTAACCGCATCAGGACACAGTGAAGAGTGGCAACACCACTTGATCCTCCGGTCCACCCATTTGATCTTTGCAAATTCTTGACTTTTGAAGGTGTCTAACGAGTTTAAACTTTTTCCCGTAGGATTGATCCAGTTGCTCTTTGATGAGTGTCTAAATACTCATCATTTTGTACAATATAAAGCTGCAAAATCATCGAAAACACTCGAAACACATCAAAATGATCAAAATATCACAAATCGTGTTTTATGTGTTTCAAATGCAAAATATCAAAATCGGATGAAAACATATCAAATTTGCAAAATTGCGCTTTAGTCCCCAAGTTTCAAAAATTGTCAAAAATAGTCCCCGAGCCAAAATTTCAAAGAAAAATCACCAAAGGTCTTTTAAAATCATAAATTGTCATATTTAGTCCTTTGGTGAAAAATCTAAAAGTTTTGAGAAAATTACAATTCGGTCCACGAAAATCCAAAATGTTCCAAATTAGTCCTTGGGAATTTCAAAAATGTCAAAACTAACCCTTGGATTATTAAAGTTGGCAAAACTAGTCCTTTGACTACCTTTGCAAAATTACGTGTTTGGCCTTTGGTTTTGTGGAAATTGCAATTATGGCCTTGTGTTGTTAACTCTTCCAACCTGACCCTAATTAAATAACTTGGCCCAATCCAATCCACGCCCAAACAAATTACCCGGTTTTAAACCCAAAACAAACCCACCCTTATTATTAAAACCCGATTGGCGGTTTGACCCATCCATTTCCTCCTCTTCACGCGATAACACCACCATCATCACCATTCCCGCACTTCCACACACTCAACTATCATCACTACAACCCCTCCAAATGAAGCCAAGGGTGCATTTAATACACCCCCAATCACACTCAATCTCACAAACGGTTAAAAAATGGTTTTGGCGCCAAAATGTGCTAAACGGCTAAGATCAATTGCAGTGATCCAATGGTAAATTTTATTAGTGGGAAATATCCAGAGAGAGGAGAGATGAAGGTTTGGGTGTATAAAAGGCCAAGAGAAGCTACAAGGAAGAGGCTAGTTTTTATTTTTCTTAGCAATGTATTTCGTTTCATGTTTTTTAGTCTAAATTAGATTTTCAGTTGTAATTTAAAGCTACATTGTGTTCAAGTAAACCATTTTAGTGTATCTCACATTTATTTAAGTGTCAATTTCAGTTAGTATTCAAATTCCATCATTATTGTCAACTGTTGAAATTTTGAATTTCAAACTCACTTGTTTAAGCATGTAGCAACTCATTCTCAATCTCAAATAAGCTTATATAAGCTCATAATATCTTTCCATAAGCTCACATTGAAGTTTCATTCACCTTTTAACTTTGGTCAACAAAAGTCAACACGGATCAAAAAATGATGCAGAAAGGAATTGGGTTGATTCAGGCATGAATGTGGGTTGAAATGGAAGCTATGGGTTGATTTGTATTAGGGTAGTGGTTCTTGGTTCATAACTTGCATGCCATTGTGGCTTGGACAAGTTGTAAGTTATTTCAAAACCTTTTAGCATAACCTGCAATTGTAGTTTAAATCTGTTATTATCTGTTCTAACAGTAGTATTTAGGTTAATTTAAGTTAATGTGATCATATTTACTAGTTGGTTAAGAGTTTGGATGAGTTGAGCTCATATCAGTGTAGTATAAAGGGTGTTTGGCTCAACTGATTAAACTGCCCTATAGGCTTGTGCAGTAGTTCATGCTTGTTGTTTCATGTTTGTTTGGTCTTAATATGTCCACTTGAATCATCACTTTGTGCCTGCTAGTCTTCAAAAGTCAAAACATCACCTAAATCCACCTATCTGTCCACTGTTGTGGAATTTGAGATTGCAACTCATTGTATTGTGTTTGGATATCATTAACATTGCTTGAAATATACTTGTTACATCATATAACTTCATAATCAGACATTTAATTTGGATCAAATCTCAGTTTGGTCAAAGTTCATGTGTTTTCTTCAAAAGTCAAAATCTGTCACAGTTATTGAAGCAGTTTTTCATAAAACTTGTGAACCAAATTTCTAATTCATTTCTGAGTGTTAGTGTTTGAAACTTTGGATATTAAAAGTTCAACTAGTCTTGTTTTGATAATCACTTTTTGCTTCAACTGATTTGGTTATTAAAAGCTTTAAATAAGCTCCTCTTTCAGGACCAAAATCCCTGCACCAATTCTCGCCAATCAGAGAATTTTCTCGAAATGCGGCTAGTGCACAAGCTCTCAAGAGCTTAGCATGGTCGATTTTTGGTCTAAATACTCTCAACCAGGTCCTTTACAAGTTCTAATTGGTATTTTTAAGTTTGAGCTTATTCTTAAGATTGCGCATAAGTTTATAAGTAGCACTTGGAATCTGTCTTGGTCTTAAAACTCATAACCATCAAAACTGTTGTATCCTGTGAATCGATGGTTATAACTGTTGATTTAAGTTGCATTAAGGTTCTTATAGCATATTTGAGCTCCTGTAATCATTTGGTGCTTGTAGGGTCACTGTTGGCTTATTTTAGTGTTTATTAATAAGCACTTGATTAAGCAGCTTCATATTTCTCCAAACAAGTGCCTGTTTTTCCAATTTTCTCAGATTCCTAGTATTAATTTAGAGTTTTCCTGAAATTTTCAGATTTTTCCAAGTTGTTTAGCTATTTTTCTTAATTTAAATTAGTTTTTAATCATTTTTAATTAGCCTTTAATATAAAAAATTAAGAAAAGGTTCCAAAAAATAATTTTCCAATTTTCTTAGTTTGAGATAAATATAAATAGTGAAAAAGTAATTTTCCAGATTTTTCATAGTTTATTTGGTAATTTTAGTAATTTAATTAGCTTTTAATAGTTTAAAATTCATAAAAATAGAAAATAATCGAAAAATACAAAATAGTTTTGAAAATTCTAGTTTGATATTTTAGACTTTTCATTTCATAAATTTATTTTTCTAGCTTTGTTTCCTCATTTCTTGTATTTTAGATAATTATTAAATAGTTAAAATAGTTTTAATTAATAATAATTAGATAATTAGTGATAAAATAGTTTTCTTTTTCTAATAATTTTCTTTTATCATTAGGATTGTAAAATATCATTTTCATAATTTTAGGGTTAATATTGCTTTAGTTTCACTTTTTTAATTCAGACGTCACAGATTTTAATTCCGCTTTATAAAAACATAAAAACAAAAACATCATTGTAAAAATAGTGATAGCGTTTATTTAATAGATTTTATCTTTTTAACTTTCTTTAATTTGCATTTAAGCCGCTTTTATTTGTTGGCTTTTTCCGTAGTTATAATCTATTCACAATCCTCTTTCCCTTCAAATCTCTCGATCACTAAACGCTTGATAATCCATTGCACAACTCACCGACATAACGACCGGGAGACCCTATACTCCTCGGATCTTCATTGCATCCGTGCTTGTCGCTTTAAGTTTTCTTACGCTTGCGTGAGAGAACTTGACGCTTCTTGCGGATCACTCTTCATCACTTTCGAGCTCGAGCTTTGATCATACCAAGACAAGCGCCGAGTCTTCCCTTTGCCATGTTCACTGGAGGACTAGGAGATTTTGGCATTGAGGATTGTCATCCTTGCGGTTCAGTAGGTAATCTCTTCATCCGTGTCAGCACTTTCCTTGAGCTTTCGTCCAAAGCTTTCTTTGCGGTTCGGGCTTGGGGATTGGGATGGGAGTAGCTTCATAGATGGAACAATCCTCTTTGAAGGAGGGTTCCTCTTGGGAACTTCCTTTGACTCTCTATGCTTAATGCACTTCCAAGATCGCCTCTTACGGTTCTCCGAGTAGGTGTCCCGAAGCCTTTTCATCAAGATGGCCAACTTTTCCTTCTTTACTACTGCCCGATACCTTTTATACGCTTCCACTTTTTGATTTCCTTTGTAAGAAGGTGATCGGGCAACTCAAACCACTGCTTCTTCAGAGACGATTCTTTGATTCGACATATAGTATGGGCTCACCAAGATGTCATGATTATCGGGTCATCGAGTCTCCGGGATTTCGGGATGAAGTCCAAGAGCTCTGGATCAGCAGTTTGGTGTATCCGACATAGGGAATTTTGGAGCCAAGCTTCATGAAACAACATCATATCTTCCCATAGCAAAGGCTTCAATTATAATGTCCTTCTTGTTGATCAACGACTGTAAAATTTGCAGCTCCATGAGCTTGGGATGCTCATAGCCACCGTCACGACCGAGACCGATTTGGTGATGATCATATAGAGCGTCCTCCATGGTTGAGGAATATTCTTCACTCCACGTGAGAGTGCTTCGTAATGATTCCTTTAGATTCATCATAACCAATATCTATCAAGAATTGCGGGATGGTCTCTTCAAGGGGTAGCAAAGAAGTCGGTTGAGCGATGTCCGGAATGATGAGAACAACTCGTAAGTCATCGTGGAGTGATAGTGACTTGTTTGTGATTAAGAGTCACATTCACAACATTTTGACCAAAGATCCTCTGCATAGAATCCTGCATTGTTGAATGTAGACCTCTGAACTGTGGCGAGTGTGAGAGCATGTTCGGTAGGGATGATTCCGAGAATATCCACGCAATAAGACAAGAAGATTACGAGCATGTGAGGGTGTCAAAGTCAACCCTAAGGTTGTTCTTTCCAAGCTTTCTCGGATAACCCTCTGGAAAGATATCAAGAATTGTAAGAATTTTGAGGCATCCGCATTCATTTGTTCACCCATGTCGTGATCTCGAAATAACATTAGCCAAAAGAACCAACATATCGAAAGACATAATGTTAGTCAATGAAGGTTTTATTGTCTAGTTATTGAATGTACAAGGTCAATGATTATTACGAGTCCTAAGTCACTTGTTTGTCCAATAGTCTAATGACGCCGTGAAATGTTTCGTGAGTTAGTTAACTTTAAGTTTTAAAGTTTATGTTATCACTTATTGTTCACAACATATCAAGCGATTAAGTTTATTAGTGACATATTGGATTCGTGACGTTATGATTAGTTTATTTACAAGTTTGAACACGTAACAATTCATAATGAAGGTCAATCAAGGCTTAGGCGTGGTTTTGACAAAGTTAGCGTGAACAATAATGACATACGCCAGAGCGAAAGCTACGCGTGGGATCCTAACTTACGCGTAAGCAGGTTACGCGTGGGAAAGGGGTCTTATGCGTAGGGCTTACGCGTGGCGATAAAGACCTTCGCGTAAGGCTTACCGTAAGAGTAGACCTTATCGTGGAGTCATCGTTTACGATATCCTTCACGGGATCTGCCGTGGTCCCATTGTAGAACCTTATGCGTAGTAGTTACGCCGTAGATTTCTCTTACGCGTAACTTCCTACGTAAGGTAATCCTTAAGCGTAGAGTTGCAAATGACCTTGATTCGAATATTAAGCGTAGCAAAGCACGAAATAAATTCATCAAATCATCAAAATTAACACAAACATTCATTATATCAACAAAACATGGCATGAATCATTCGTTAATAGTTACGCGTGAAAGTCATACGCGTGAGGTCAAAACCCTAAGGGTTAAGATTTACGGCGTATCATTTCTAGCCATGGGATATGCATCAAACAAATTCGGTAGGTCTAGAGTGTTGTTAGAGTCTTTAGGCCAAGTATTAACATCTAATTATTGTGAATCGAAATTACCCAAAAGTATGAACTTTAAACCCTAACTTCAAATTGTCAAACAATTAGTGTTTCTGGGTGGTTAACAACCATGGAAATCATCAATTCAACCTCATATGACCATAACCCAACAATCTTTTAGACCAAAACACTTCACATTTTGAAAAACCCAAATCGACTCATAAACCCTAATTTTCAAAAATCATTAATACGTGTTTCTGGGTGGTTTTGATGGTTAAAATGGTATCCTTGATGTATAAGAAACGTTTTGACACTATCCATATAACCAAAAACACACACACAATGATTATGTGTTCATACGCTTATGCGTAGAACACATAATCACGTATCTTCTACTTTTTAGCCGTTGGATTTGCATGAGATTAAAAACCTTAGCTTAAAAACATGTTAAGATCATTAAAACACTTACAAAATGATGATCAAAACAATGGATTTCTTGGTTCAATCTTAGGCGTGGGATGAATATGGTTGTGTGTATTAAATGTGAGGTAAAAAGTAGGTGGGAGGTGTTTTATTAAAAGTAACTTTAACATTTTGATGCTTTAGTCCTCCACCTTTTCCTTTTTCAAACAAAGCCATTTAACTTCCATTTGGTTACCAAACAAAGTTTTAGGAAAGAAACTTGACGACACTCCTCTCGACTTAAGAAAACCGGTGAAAAGTTATTAATTTTAGTCAGGAGTGTCATTGTACCGTAAACTTCACCACCATTGTTAAAAGAAACAACCGGGATATGATAACATGCAAGTACGGATGTTTGAAGCAGTTAAGTGATAATTTTCTCCCCTCAACACTTGATCGGAAAAATATTGAATTTTTGAAAGATTATAGTGTTGATGGAAGAAATGTACTTGCTATGTTGAGAGAAAAGTAGATTAGAAGAATATTTTGTTTTATCGGGTTTTATATTTTTGTATTTTGTTTTGAAAAATTTATTTACAAAAGATGTTTTGGTGTTTGATGGTTTTAAGACTGCTTTAAGAGGTCATCAATTCCTCTTGAGTCAACACCTCATACCAATCCGATGGATCGACTCATTAAACCTAGCGGGAGGCAAGGCTTTGGTGAGAAGATCCGCGAATAGTTCAAGACCACAAAGTATAATTCAACGGTACCACATTCACGTGGTCTTTGATGAAATGATAGCGAAGATCGATGTGCTTTGATTTCGAGTCTTTGAGCGGGTTGCGAGATCGCAATGGCACCGATTGTCGCAATACATCGGGATTCATCAAATCGTAACCATAGTCTTTGAGTTGTGTTCTCATCCGGATGACTTGAGCACAACACGCGGACATGGCTACATATTCGCTTCGTTGATGACGATGTACAATCCACGCTTCTTTGATTGCCAAGACACGGTTTGTCACCGAAATTGTAGAGCTCTGAAGTACTTTTCCTTGAGTCTAAGCATCCTGCGTGATCGTCCATGCCCGAGGGCTTGTTTGAGACCATAAAGAGCTTTGTTCGGTTTGTAGACATGGTTCGGGCACTCGGATCAACGAATCCTTCGGGTTGGTCGACATAAACCGCTTTTTCGGTTGTCCGTTGAGAAGCGCAGCTTTGACATCCATTTGAAAGACCGTCATATTCATATGAGCCGCGAACGTGAGAAATATCCAACGACCTCAAGATGAGCAACGGAGCAAATGATTCTTCAAAGTCTATTCCTCTTCCCGACGATAACCCTTAGCAACTAGACGTGATTTGTTTGGGATGACGTTCCCTTCAAAGATCCAATTTGTTTTTCCAAATCCATTTTAGACCAATGACGTAGACCGCTGGTCGCTCAACCGCCCATACTTCAAGACGCTTGAATTGTTTGAGTTCTTCCCGCATGGATTCAATCCATTGTCTTTTGTCATTGCGTCTTTAATGTTTTTAGGCTCAGTTAGCGGGCGGTGAGTGCATAAATGCAATGTTCACCATCCGTGTGAAGACGTTGTCTCGTAACGATCGGTTGATTCGGGTTGCCAATAATATTAGCCGAGGATGGTCTTTTTCCATCTATGTGTAGAGGTTGATGTTGGTATACATTGTGCGGATTCTCGAGGATTCAAATGGTTTGTTGAAGATTCCGCGACATCCGTGCGGCGCCTCATTAGCAAACGGGTCAAGAACGATTTGGATCAAAATCTGCAGTGGGGTATATTATTCGAATATCATCGGCGGTTCATCATTGTTGGAAGCGGTTTGTTCAACTCTGTTGTTGTGGAGTCAACTGTGTAGGTGCATCTTCAACGATAGTTGTTGTAGCAGTGTATCGGTATAGGAATATTATCGGGTTGTGCAATGAAACAGCCGGATACACAGGAGCACGCTCATCAATATCGCCACCGAATGTAGGAGCAAATAACCTTTCCATTTGTTGACGAGTTAGTCGGGGCTTTGTTCACCGATGATGGGGTTGAGGAAGTTTAAACGGTTGTGACCGGGTTCTAAGTCATTATACTCGTAAGCCATTTCCGTAAGTTCATCAAAATGAGCATGAATCGCTTCCATTACCTCCTTAGTTCGACGATTCCATATTCGGAAACCTTTAGAATTATCACAGATCCAATAAAGACTCAATATCGACTTTGGCTTTGAGCTTTCCAAAATCATCACGATCATTATTCGGATAGCAAAGGGATCCAAATACATGAAAGTGTTTGAGACTCGGTTTATGGTTGTGACAAGCTCGAAAGGTGTTTTGTTGTGGCGTTTGTGATCATAGAACGGTTTGAGTATAGCATGCGATGATACGACCGCCCATAAGTAATGGAAGTTTAGCATTGATTAACATTGTTCTTGCGGCTTCCACTAACGTTCGGTTTAGTCTTTCAACAACTCCATTTTGTTCGGTGTACGTGCAATAGATGTTTGATCTTTGAATTCCACTTTCTCATAGAATTCACGAAGGGTTTTGTTAACAAATTCGGTTCCTTTGTCTGCTCGATTAGTCGGACGGTGTTGCGGAGTGAACCAGTATTTTGTGAGAAAGGTGATGATCATTTGTGGAGCTTGGTCTTTGCTTGAAGAAAGTAGACCCAAGTCCATCGTGAGTAGTCATCAATAATTACTAAGATGTAGCATTTGCCATTGATCGTTTGCACGCCGATCGGGCCACATAAATCCATGTGAAGAAGATGAAGCACATGTTGAGAGTCAGGTTCCATCTTTGAAGGAAAATGGGCACGAGTGCTTTTTCCTTATTCACAGTGAGCAAAGATGATCTTTTGAATACCGGAATCGTGGAGACCTTCAACTAGTTTGTGTCGAGCAAGGTTGGTGATGGTTTGAAAGTTTAGATGTGAGAGACGATGGTGCCATAGCTGGATTTTGTTGATGTTGCCTTTGAAAGTAAGCATATGGAGATGAAGCAACCATGTCTTGCATAGAGATAGTGTAGAGACTAGAATTACGCGAGCTAGGCATAAGGTCATTTCCTTGTAGATCACGAATGAAACAAGTTTTCTCCCCAAAGCAACCTCCAAATCTCCATCACAAAACCGACCCATCGAGAACAGTTATGACCGAGGCCTTCCACATAGTAAACCCTGCTGATTTCGATGTTCCCATTGACATAATCTCCAGAGTCCATGATAGTCTGCAAGTGATCATTCCGAACTGCGATGCCAATGAACTTTGCAATAAAGTTTGATAACAGCTTAAGGTTACTGTCATGTGTCGGGAACATCCGCTATCAACAATCCAGAATGAGTCAGATCACCGCATTACACACGCATTTACACGATGGAATAGAAGTAGATGTGGAACCCAAATGTTAGAGGGTTCCAAGCGTATATGAGACATGCACATTAATGACTTTAGGCATCCATGTAAATCCTAGTGTGTTATATATCCATTTCGCCATCTATGACTACTCTTTGCTTTAGTCTTAGTGAATGCACTAGGTGGTACTACATTCTTAGGAGGTAAAACCGAGCTACAATGACAATGTTTTCCTTAGAATCTAAAGAAGCGGTCTACCAAGCACGCATCGAGAATGATTAGTGGGCCTAGAGGTATTCCGATTCTTAGGATTCCGTAAACGAGAGATTATAGCTTTAGCAACACATTTGTCATGACAATCGAATTCATACTTTTACGACAAATAACACAAGGTGCATCGATCAATATCAAAAGTGCTTAAAGGTTTAGCATTCGTTACATCACTATTTCTATTACATTTGCAGACGCAACATCTATAGTGGAAGCAACGCGAGTCTTATTCATAGTCCTAGGTGTTCTTCTACTTTAGCATTCCTTATTGATCTTTTCTTAGGTCGCAACTTCTATTCTTCGATTGAGTGCTCTAGGGTGTGAAGTGCGGACGCTTGGAAAAGACGCAACTATTCCTGTTTCAAGAGAAGGAAGCACGTTAGCAACTTGTGATTTGGCGGTAGGGTTCTAGGTGCATGATTACTAAGTGTGACAAAGCTAATCTCTTAATGATGGTTGGCGGAAGTTGTTCATACTTTCCTAACATTTCTCTTAGCTTAGAGATAGTGTGAATCAAATCTTGATTTTCGGTTGAATATTACCAAAGAAAATTCATGACTTCTCTAGTGTGAGCAAGATAGTGATCAAGTTCATTTGATGCTTCATGTCGAGTCTTATTGAGTAAATCAAATATGACACCATATTCTGCTTAACTGCTACAAGTTCTTGTTCATATTTAGAGATTTGACTTTTCAAAGACACGCTTTTGATCATCTAGTTGCTCAATTTTAGGTTCAAGATTTTGCACTCAACCGAGCGATTTTCTTTTGAAAACTAAGTTGATGATTGTGAATATCTTTTTCACACCAATGAAGACGACGTTTTGCATTGTAATGTTCGTTAAGTAATCGCTTATTTTCGACTTTTAAAGACTCGATCCAAGCACATTATCGATATTCTCAACAGCTACCACAGAGTCAACAAGATCAAGCAGAGATATAATCGATGCATGTGGTAAAGAGTAGAATAACACAACATTATGGATATCAAAGATGTATAACATCCTCCAAGAGTCGATCAACATCTTTTCTCAACATTTTCTTTTGCGTTTAGTATTAGAAATAGATGTTTCAGCTTTTCTCAAAACGACCTTCATCACTCCAAGTTCCTTATGAAAATCCTTTTCCCAAGCTAATGCACAACTTTTCAATTTTTAACATTTGGTAGAAGATTTTTCTAAAAATGTCTCTTTGTTCTCGCTAAAGGCGATTGAAAGTGTTGAACTTTGATTTCGAATGATGTTCTATCTCATGTTCTAAGGTTTTGAGGTCGACCATGAAAATATCAAAATATCTAAGAATTTTATGATTTTCGTGTTTTGAGTTTACTTCACCGATAGAAGGTAAAGGACCATAAATTTGTGCATAATCTGGTTTGGGATTAACATTAGAAGACTCATGTGTTTTGATGATAACCTTTGGTGTGTTAGACGAATCTGTTGGTGTGACAAAAGTGACCGATTTTGAATAATTAAAGGTTTGTTGTAAACAATGCTTTTAATTTTGATCGACTCGTCTTCCGCATCTAATTCCTCTTGACGATGATATTCAACAACACTCATAACAAGATCATTAATTTTATATTACGCACCGGAAACTTCGTGGATTTGGTTTGAATGTTTTGAGTGAAAGCTTTGGTTTGTAATCGCCTAGATTTGATCCATATCCTTTGATTGGGTTTTAAAGTAAACTTTTCAATAGTCATTCTCGATTCATCATGTTTGTAAACAAGTTTTAAACTCTTTAATTTTGTTTTGCAAGCCAATAATTTACGCAAGAAGGTCATCTACCGATTCGTTGAATGCTTTTGTATCTTGAGAACTGTTTTGACAATTTAACAACTCAAATTTTAGCTTTTGATTTTCCAAGCAGAGGCGTTAATTTGCTTTTTATGTTCATGTTTCATTGTTCTATTTCGCACAACAAAGCATTCTTCGAGGCGGCTAGATCACGATCCGCTCTCTAAATATTTTTCGCTTTGATGAGATTTAGCAAAAGCGGCTTCAAAACCTTTTTCACGGTTTTCTTGAGTTTTGAAAAGTTGAGTTGCATTTGTAAGCATTCCAAATCCTTGGTTAACATGCATTTTGCTTTTTAAGTCCTTATTTAATGCATAACATTTCTATTTTGATTTGATGGTCTTGAATTAACCGAGCAAAATGGAGGAGGCAATAGCTCGGCTTGTTCAACGTGAGTCACAACATGATCATTATTTAGATCCTCAAGTACAACCACGGAGTCAATTTGATTATCAAGGAAACCATAAGGTCATCTTGATCGTCAAATGTAACTACTGTGGTTTATTTGAAAATCGTCGAAATGAGATGTATATGACTCATTTTGAGCGATCGAGCCGTCTTGATTCGAATATTGGCGGAGATATTAGTTCGTGATATGATGATGGTTTGTTCGGTACTGAGACAAGCCATCGTTGTCATACACTGGGCTGTGTCACTCATGTGTAACTCATGCATATTAGCCATCAACATAATAAATTTGCATTGGCACAAGTCCTCCATATCATCATCCGAGTCTCATACCGCCATAAAGCTCGTTCTTTGTTTGTGAGAGATCCACCACTTCATCCTTAAGAGCCAAAAGAAGAGCCTCTTTGAAATAAGCACCGCCTAGTCCTTGGCTTTGGGCATGCATTAGCCAGTGTCCTTCTCATTGCGCTTGTAGCATCAAGACCATTCAAACCATTCTCGAGCATTTCCTTGTTCCACCACTTGAGCTCTGTTGTTATTCCTACCCATAGCATTAAACCCTTGACCACCTCCCATTTGATGACCATAACCACGATTCTCGAACTTCAACTCGTCCATTGTTCACAACAACCCGATTTCGTGTATTGGATGAGGAACGAATCGATTGTTGGATTTGTTTGTATAACGGCTAAAAGCATTAGCAATCATAACAAACCCCTCGCTGCAATGCTTCGAACGGATTTGATTCCTCATTAGTTTGACTATGAAGTGCTTGATCATTGTTGTTGTTGTAAGGAACCAATTGATTTTGTTGAGATTGCCGTGATGGATCGCTTGGTGTGATCAAGCGAGTTGGTTGAGTTGCTTGTTGAGGAGGATAACTTTGTTGAGCATATAAGGCAAGTTGTTGATTTTCCTGATGTGTAGGTGGAGCAATTTGAGCACGGAGAATCCTTTCGATCAACTTCCTTTTCATGAGGCTTCAAGTAATCGTACAACAATCCATATGTAGAATGATGCATATTCTTCGCAGCGGAGAAAAATGACATACTTCTCCCATTCAGACCAAGACTACTCGGAATTTAGTATTCACGCAATTCTTGGCATGATGATGTTGTGTTTATCCAAATCATTGATGATGTCTCGAAAATCGATGATGATAAGACTCTAGTGTCTCCGCATTCAATCATGAAGTGTTCATAAGCCAAGTAAATTTTGGATTCCAAATCCTCCCGATTGAGTCTTGATCCTTCCATAAGAAGATGAATATGGTCCCACATTTCCTGCGCGTTTTTGAGCATCAACACTTGAAGAATTGGGTTAGGTAATCCTAAAAGGATATATTGCATTGCAAGCTCATCACTTCATAGTGTAGAAGTTCTCGAGCATTTAGATCCGCAACAAAGAGCAATGTTGGTTTGTTCATCTCTTGGTGGAACAAAGATTAGGATCTCCGCACAAAGATAGTAGGCATCTCAAATGGACCTTCCAAGATAACCTTCTTTAAGAACTTTCCATGTGGCTTCTTCGATCACAAAACCTAAAGAACCTTATCACCCATTGATCGTAGTTTCTGGAGTGAGCATTGGAGGTCTATCAGTGATCCGACTTCATGAATTGATTGTTGGTCGCTTAAAGCTTCACACATCTTTGCAAACCAAGTGGGTTCCTTCATAGTGTTCCTTTATGGATGTTGATTGAATTCATTTGTGTAGGGTTGAACTTGAAGACTTGGTGGTGTTTGAACCATTTGTGGTGGGGAATTGCACCAAGTTGTGGAATATGTTGTTGATTAAATTGTTGTTGATAAATTGCTTGTTGTTGATTCCATTGTTGATGTTGTGGACTTAGTTGTTGTTGTCGTTGAGGATAAGTGTAAGGGAATAGTTAGAGTATGGTGGTTGAGACATGTTGAAAACTTGTGTTGGTAAAATGGATCTTTGTAGTCGAATGAACCTTTGTTGATGAAGTGTCCTTAGGCGTAGAAAGACAAGAACCAAGTAGCACTTATGCGTAAAACACCAAAGTTACGCCGTAACAATAAGGAGTTACGCTTAGGATTTAGCTTCTGCGCGTAAGTAGGAAAAAGCACTAAAGTTAGGCGAGACAAAAGTTAGGCGAGAAAGTTAGGCGTAGGATTTTCTTATGCGTAAGACTAGGCTTAGGCGTGGGAAAAATCTTAGGCGTAGGATTTCTACGCCGTAAGCTTATGCTTATGCGTAATTTTAGGGTTTTGCCCAAATGATCTTTACACTATCACGGTGCAAGAGATATCCAAAGTCGACGTATTTCGGACTTATCCAAGTAAGAAAACACGAAATAAACCATGAAAATGAAGATCAAACCAAGGAAACACTTACGCGTAGTTTTAGGGTTTTACTACGCGTGAAATGCACGAAATTTTGATTACGTCCTAAAGTGTTTCTAAACCGCTTTTGTGTGATAAAATAGCTCAATAACACCAAAATACACAAAGTGTGAAACTTGATGAATCAAAGCCTCTAAAACGATTCTGAGTAGGATAGAACCCTCGCTCAAAACTCGATCAAAAACAACTATCCACGCATAAAGTTTGAAACTTTTGCCAAAAACAAGTATTTTAACACCTTAAAACGTTGAAAGTACAAGAATCTTGGATTAAAAGTGTAAAAACAAGTTTTAAGCGAACCAAAGTATCAAATGTGCGTTTTAGGCGTGGGACCAAACCCACTTCAAAACAAACACGATTCACCCAACTAGTAGGCGATTGATACCATTTGTTGGGTCACTAGTTTTACAAACACGTAATATAGAAAGAGATGAGGCGATTGAACAAGTAAACAAACACAAACACACGTTAGACTAAGATGGTTATGCGTGAGTGTAGGTGAAAGAAAAACTTGAACAACCAACCCTCAGTGAGGGTTTACATAAGATTTATAGGAGGAAGCTAGGCAACACTCCTAGTTCCCTTCCTTTCTTTAATGGGCTTGGGCCTAAGCTCATGGGCCTTCTACATAAGCTTAAGGCTAATAACAAACATAAAGGCCATAATAAAGCTAACTATTACATATTAATTACTAACACTTGATTATGGTTTAAGAGTGATTCCAACAGATAGTTATGCCTATATATTATGTTTTGATTTTGTCATAATTTTGCATATATCTTGCTATGTTTATTTTGAAGTTTGATTATTAGTTTAAACCAAAAATATGAAACGAATTATATGCTAGTGTATTGTGATATCAAATTATCAAGTCGATTACGTATATATGTTCTTCTAATAGTAAAATTTTATGAGTATAGAAATATTTTAAATGCGATGTGATGATTATATTATTTGATAATACTATAGGCTAATACGAATATTATATTAAATTGTGTGTAAAAAAAAAAGGGGGTAATTGCAAAAAATGTAAGCTCTTCATATTACTCGACACTAATGTATATGAAAAAAGGTGCAATTGAAGCACATGTGGTCATAAAGTATAAGTTTATGAGCCAAATTTCTAATAGTAATTGGCATGACCGGTTGGACCATCCCAAGTCAATGATGATGCGAAATATATTGAAGAACTATAAGTTTCTTCAAAGTTATATTTGATTGTTGTCACTGGAAGTTAATTGTTCATCTGTCATCACCAAATTAAAGTAAGGACTTTGTCTTGTAAAGTTTTAGAAATAATATAAAGGAGACGTATGTAGGCCTGTACATCCGTTATGTGGATCATTTTGAGTTTTATAATCGATGCATCGTCAAAATGATCATCAAATACGCAACTTAAAGTTAGCGTGTAAAGCAGCTCGACTTATAAAATGCGAGCACGGTTTTCCAAATTATATTATCAAGAATGCTAGTGAATACTTTCAAGTATTGCGCGATTATTGGAATAAGTGTTGAACTTTATCTATCATATGTTCATACACGAATTGCTTTTGTTGAAACATAAACGTTTCAGTTGATTGTAAAGCCAATAATTGAGAGAACAAAAATGTTAGTTTATGAGGCATGTTATTTAAAATATAAATTTGCATCTTGCCAACAATCTGTAATGAATACTCCCTATTAGAATGATTTTTCGGTCAAAAACCATTTGCTTCCCATATAATTTTTTTCTATAAGTGTGTGAACTTGTATTGTAAAGCCACCGCAACGCACAATAATTTGGGATGTTGAAATTGATATTTCATTCAGGGAGAGAATGTGCAGCGAAATTTTTGAAATGAATTATGACTCTCACACAAATGAATATGAACTTAAAGTTCATGGGACAATTTATATTCAAGATCTAGTAATTTCCAGACATGTTTAGTGACCTAAATAAAGTAACTAGATCATATGCGCGGCTAGTGCTCCAATTACAATGTATTGTCCCAACGGTAAAACCAATGATTGATAGTAAGTCTATGGCACGTCTGCAACGTGATAGACTAGTCGATTCCAATAAAAAGTCCTCGAATGAAGATATAAAATGGAGCAAGAAAATTAAGATGGTCGAATCGAGGTAATAAAGACCTCATAACAGTCTCCTAAAGTGACACTAGACAAGGTAATTGAAAAAACCTTTGGTATGTGAAAAATATGAGATCTCAATGAATGATATAATGCAATGTCTAGCAGAGTGTGAAATCGAAAAGAAATGAAATCGACGTCGATGATATTTTTGCATATAATGTAGCGCTAGAAGTGATGAAAAATGATGAGGATCATGAGCCAAAGTTTGTTCAAGAGTGTAGAAACAAAGAAGATTGGTCAACATGCAAAGACGCAATTGACACATAATTGAATTCTCTCGCAAAATGAGAAGTTTTTGGACAAGTATTCTGTACACCTAAAGGTGTAAAACCTGTAGGATATAAATGGGTCTTCGTGCGAAAGCGTAATGAGAAAAATGAAATTAAGAGGTACAAAGAGATATTGGTGGCACAAGGATTTTCTTAAAGACCTGGAATTGATTACGAGGAGACATAATCTCCTGTGGTGGATGAAACTACTTTTTGATATCTAATTAGTCTGGTAATACAAGAAGGACTTGACCTACGTCTAATGGATGTTGTAACTACTTATTTGGTTCACTTGACACTGAAATTCACTTGAAACTTCCGGAAGGATTTAAGTTTCCCGAATCAAGTGAAGAAAGTTCTCGGGAACATTATGCAATGAAATTGAATAAGTTTTTGTATGGATTAAAACAATATGGGCGCATGTGGTACAATCGCCTTAGTGAGTATTTGTTAAAAGAAGGCAATGCAAGATTCGAACTCCTTGGGAGCAATGCAAGATCTTGGAAAATGAAAGATTTTTTAATGAAATGCTTAAAGAAAGAGTTTTAAATGAAAGATCTTGGAAAACCCAAGTTTTGCCTTGGATTGCAAATTGAACATCTTAATGATGGAATTTTAGTCCACCAAGAAACATACACGGAAAAGGTTTTGAAAAGGTTTTACACGGATAACTCACACCCACTAAGCACTCCAATGGTGGTGAGGTCACTAGATGTTGAAAAGACCCTTTTCGGCCTCCAAAAGATGACGAAGATATTCTTGGTCCCAAAGTACCTTATTTAAGTGCCATTGGAGCATTGATGTTTCTCGCCAGTCATACACGGTCGGATATATCATTTTCTTTAGATTTATTAGCAAGATATATCTCATGTCCTACGAGGAGGCATTGGAATGGGATTAAGCAAATATTTCAATATCTTCAAGGATACATGTATGACCCTCATATTGGTCGGTCTCAAACTGGTTATGTATTCACACATGGCGGAACTGTTTCATGGCGTTCCGTAAAGAAAACAATCGCAACCAATTCATCTAATCATGCAGAAATTTTGGTGATCTATGAAGCAAGCCGAGAATGTGTTTAGTTAATAAATGTTATACTACGTGTTGGTGAATCTTGTGGTGTTTATGCGGGAAATGAGGGACCAACAGTTTTACATGAGGACAATGTAGCATGCATTGCACAACTGAAGGAATGGTTTATTAAAGGTGACAGAACCAAGCACATTTCACCAAAGTTCTTTTTTACTCATGACTTACAAAAAAAATGGTGATATTATTGTTCAAAAGATTTGTTCAAGCGACAATCTAACATATTTATTTATCAAGGCACTCCCTACCTCAACATTTAAGAAAATGGTATATGGCATCGAATGCGCGTTTTAGTGAGCTCAAGTAAAATGATTATGAGGGAATAATACACCGACTCTTTTTTTCTTAGTATGGTTTTTCTCCCACTGGTTTTTCTATGAGGTTTTAATGGCGCAGATCCAAAGCAGATTTTGAATGATGTACAATCAAAGGAATGTTATGAATATTTATTATAATAATTGTACACATTTAACATCACATTCATATTCTCTAACTAGTAACCCCATCTTTATGATTGGTCTTGTAAAATTTAATATTGTACTTAATATCATTCATGTTAAGGTCCTATAAATAGAGGTACCTAATGTAATATGTAGACACATCAATAACAAATTTTATGTTTCCCTTTCATACTCTCTTATATTCCCTAGCTTATTGTTCTTATTATGCTACTAGCCTTGTTGTTATACAACAAACATAACTTTGTTCATTGTATATTAAAAGAAAATTGGAACTTTTTGCATATGTGTTTTATATAATCGTATTGTTAATTAGAATGGTCGACCTTTTGGCACGTTTTGTGTGCCTCTTCTCCACTGCTGAATACACGAGTTAGTCAAGAGAGTTGTTTATTTCCTGGACACTTCCAGCCCCAGGAATTCACATAACAAAAGTAATTGTTAGAATTGTAAACATTTGGATCAGAATCTTTTATTAGAATAAAGAATTGTCAAATGTGTTGGTGGAGAAAATAATGCAACATTTGTGACTCACGTAATGAAGACGTGTTAGATTTTGGGTCACTTGCAAAAACGTGTTTATTTTCTTTTACTTCCAATTAATACTGCATTAAAAAGACGACAAAAAATCAAATATGAACAAACGTCACTGACAAACCGAGCCTAAGTTTTACTTGTCCGACTAGAACAATTCATTTAGATAAAACTAGTAATTCACGTTTAAAGTAATAATGGTCAAAGTATATTCATGACGAAATTTGTCTGTTTAAAGTTTGTAGAAAATGCTATCTCTATTAAAAATTTGATGAAATGTATGATAAAAGATCATTTGAGGACAAAAGATTATTTACATACCAAAGGATCAATTTCCACCATCCATTTTTATTTGATCTAATGGATGAGATTAATCCCAACAATTTAAAAAACCCACTTTCATCATTTTTTTTCAAATATTAATATCTTTCAAACCGTTAATCGTTAAGCGAAAAAAAATATATCATTATGACGAAGTTTAATTATCTTTCATAGATGAGCATTTTGATATACTTTCGACAAAAATTTTTTTTCGTATTTTCATGTTTTTTTTTTAAGTTTTTTGTTTTTTACGTTCTCGAATTTGCGTTGAAAATCGTATATGATAAAACACTAATTTGAATATCATATGTGATATTAGTGTAATATCATATATGATATGTAATATCACATGTGATATTAGTGTAATACGACATTACACCAATATCACACGATATTACATATCATATACGATTTAACACTAATATCACATGTGATATTTAATTTAGTGTTTTATCATATATATTTTTTACGAAATTTCAAGAACGTAAAAAAGAAAAAATAAAAACGAGTTTTTTTCTTTTTCGAAAGATATCAAAGTGTGCGCCATAGAAAGATAATTAAACGCTCGTCACGATGGTGTAAATATTTTCACTTAACGATTAACGATTTAAGAGATATTTAAATTATAAAAATAGGTGAAATAATAAACGCTTAATCTTACCAATCGATTTTTTAAATGGATGGTGAAGATGAGTCCCTTGGTATGTAAGAAAAGTTTGGTATGTAAAATAACTCTCCTCGAAACGTATTTCATTATATATATTTTGAGTAAAGTCAAAATACATCACTGGTTTGTCTCGTGGCTCGCTTTACATCCTAAACTTTTTGGCAAAATCATCCTCCGATTAGTAAAGTTGGCACAAATACATCCCTCCATTAGTAAAATCGCAATGATGACTAACGGTGCAAATATATCTCCGTTATTTAACATTTGTTAAGAGATATTTACGAATCGTCCTTGTGGCAAGGAACAAATTGCAACCAAAGTCCTAAATTTATTTACAAATTCGTCCCAATGGTTAGATCGGTCAACATTTGTCAACACGTGTCACCACATGAGTGGTGCCACGTGTCAGCGGGTCGGATCAATGAACGGTCGGGTCGGTAAATGGGTGGCGTCGGGTTGCCACGCCACCAGACGCGCGCCACGCAGACGGTAAAATATATCACCACTTTGTCACGCATGGGATTCGAACCAGACATTTGGGTGGGAAGTAAAGTTTTGCCCAACCGGGCCAAGCATAGCTTCGATTATTATAGCTTAAATTTAATACATAACCTTTCTAAAATTTAAAAGCGAATTCATTATTATTAAAGGTTCGATTTAGTTTTGGCTATCAATTTACTTAGTTTATGGATCGTAAAAAATAAATAAATATACCGTCGGACTCGTTTTTCGTGCTCTTTCCAATGGTATGTTCGGGAATTTTTTCGACTTCAAACGAACCTCGAAAATGCGAAAATCATCGTTTTTCTTTGTTTTCGCATTTTCGAGGTTCGCTTGAAATCGAAAAATTTTGTTAGCATACCATTAGAAAGAGCACTAAAAACGAGTCCGACGCAGATATTTATTTATTTTTTACACCATAAAACTCCGTGAAATCGAAAGCCAAAAACTAAATCAACTTTTAATAATAATGAATCGCTTTTAACTTTTAAAATGTTATGATTAAATTTAGGAATATAATTGAAGCTATGCTAGCCCAACAAGCAAAGCATTGCTTCCCAATCAAACGTCCCGGTTCGAATCCGTGGGAGCCAAATTGTGGTTTATATTACCAATGCCACGTGGCACCACCTCATTGGTCCACGTGGCAACCCGACCAACCATTTACCGACCCGACCTGCTCATTGATCCGACTGCTGACACGCGGCACCACTCATGCGGTGACACGCGCGCGACCAAACGTTGACCGGCCTAACCATTGTGACGAATTTGTAAATAAATTTAAGGACTTTGGTTGCAATTTGTTCCTTGCCACAAGGACGATTTACGTAAATATCTCTTAACAAATGTTAAATAACTGAGATATATTTGCACCGTTAGTCCTCATTAACCGATTTTACTAACGAGGGATGTATTTGTGCCAACTTTACTAATCTGAGGATGATTTTGTGCCAAAAAAGTTTAGGGATGTAAAGCGAGCCACCTAGACAAACCACAAGGATGTATTTTGACTTTACTCTATATTTTTTATAAGGAGATATTATAAATGTATTTTTTTAAGCGGGTAGTAATAAAGGGGTTGGGGTAAGACGCGTCTTTCCTCTTTACCCACGCGTCAATGCTAAAACAAACACCCTCATTAGATGTGTCGTTGGTCACAAAAGGGGAGAAGTCGGTCTTTTCATACACAGAGTTGTGGAAGAAAGAAAAGAAGGTTGTGTGTGTAGTTTTATTGTTGGTGGAGTATATTTGTGTATAAGTGTAGTATATTTGTGTGGTGACATTGGTTATGTTATTACACTATGTTGATAGTGATGTTGGTTGAGAAGAGAGAAATTGATATGACGCTGAGTTGGCGGTCATGTTTCTTGGTATGTGGGTCATGATAATCAAAAGATTGCTTGGATAATTCTTGAATCGTGTATATTTCACTTTCCGAATACAATATTTCGATCGTATTTGGTGCCTTAAGTTACACGAAATTCGTATATGGGATAAGACAAGAATACACTCAAATTCTAAGCATAAGAATAAGAGCAAAAACACGAAAAATATTGTATGTGTTGTTATGATTGTTCATCTTAAAATGAAAGACCTAAATGGTATCTACATATAATACACAAACTGACTTTTCATGAATAGTAACAACCCTTCTTGAATGGTTGCATCTTCTGGTGGAAGACCATTTTCCATATAGAATATATAGTGACACTTCATTAGCGACAATTTTTTCTGTTACTATTTACAACAGTCACATTTGTTGAATGGTTGCAACGTCTAGTGACGAATTTTCTGTCACAAACATTGTCATTCATCGTATCCAAAATTATAGTTACTTAGTTTATACAAGCGTGCACTCCGCACCTCCTAACTTGTATTATAACTTAACTTGAAATCACTTTGGCCTCAGGTAATCTTAATTACACAAGATGCTTAATAACACTAAAATCACCAACAATTTTTGCGATCACTATTACCATCAACCTTAGTTTTCATGCTCCAAAATCAAAAATACCAAGACTACCCTTTCTCTCTCTATATCATGCATTGGGGACGTAAATCTGGCACGATCTTCCTCAAAAAGTTACCGCTAATGTTGCAGCGATACTATACCATATGCGAACGATGGTATAATTATTATTCGATAACAGTAAGATAATGAAGTATACAAGGCGACAGATATTGTGATATATTTCGATAGTATAATTAATTCTAGTTACTGAAGACATCACAACATTTGTATTTGCGCTAGCAAATTTCCCTATACCCTCATTGCGTTTAGCTTTTATTCTTCCATACAACATTCTCTTTGTACATTGTCCTAATAATAACAATTATTCCAATTTTTATATAAGCATCCTTTTAGATCGTCGTAAAAAATCTATGTATTTGGATCTGTTATGGTCTCAAACTAGGCATTCATCACTTTATGTCAGATTGGACATGTATCCAAATCCAAACCGCGAGGTATTCATCACTTTATGCTATGAGGCCTCGGGCTTTTACCCCTAATAACTTTTCACGGGGTGAAGTGGATACGACCAGTGTTTAGTATAATTGTACCCACCTTCTCTTATCCCGAGAAGAAACTTACGGTTTATGACATGGGTCCATAAGCACACTCACGTTCGTTGATGTGGTTTGGGAATATTAGGGTTTTGTTCCTTATCTGCATTCCTTGGAACGATAGGGCTTATGAAAAAAAAGGTTTGAAAAAGATCCCACCATCACGCTCATGCGCCACGTGGTTTATGAAGTTTTACTTTACCTTCTTTTCCATCTACATTAGTTGCATAATGTGTTTATTGAAGGATATTGATCCAATGATTTTCAAGTCATATTTGGATTCAATGATTAGCAACAAATTTGGTGTAGTTTCTATCAACTGAGTGTATTAAATGAGTTTAAATCCTCTTTGGATTCAATGATTAGCCACAAATTTTGTGTAGTTTCAGTCAACTGGGTGTGTTACTCGTGTTTAAGTCCTTTTTGGATTCAATGTATAGGCACAAAATTTGATGTAGTTTATGTTGATTTGATGTGTATTTATTGTACGAATGTGTTTTGATTGTTAATGTTTTTATTTATATAGAAAAGTAATAATATCTTATTCTCTTCATAATTACTTTTTGTTACATTTGCATACCTAAGCGTTTTTTGTTTAATTTGTGTGCAATAATTATCGTCATTCTGATATCCGCATAACCTTTTCGCCATAAAACCAGTCAACTCTTTTTATCAATAAAGTCACGTCGTCTTCATTTAACTATATGCACTATATAAACTAACAAACCATCATTTTCACTTTTAAAATTTGTCATCATTCATAACACAAAGTTTAAGCATGGCGTCATCTTCTTCTTCCAATAATCCTTCCAACAAATACAAATGACCAAGAATTCTATCGCCAAAGTGCCACGAAAATGATATATTTGGATTGAGAAGTATGATGTCTTAATCAAGCAGTTGGAACTAGGAAACAAAAAAGATAAAGAAACTAGAAGAGACTTGCTCAAAGCAAGGAAACTGTAAAGTGGTATGAGAAAATAACGAAACATACAAATAGGATGTATGATCCTTAGTCTTAGATAAGATTTTGATGTGTTTTACATGTTATCTTATGTAATCTTAATAGAATTTCTTTTACATTTTAATGTTAGTTTATAGAGTTTTGTTTTTTTTATAATTGATATATCTCTCTCTCTCATAAGTTATCTTATTTTATCGCTCATATCAAGAAGTATAAATTGTTGACCAAAATTTCATGATCTTTCATTAATACATTCGTGTTTACATACCAAAAACATGTTATTAAAAAAATGAAAGGAACCAAATAATGATAATTTAAATAAAATATATCGCTAAATTTGCGCTTACAATCGAACGATAAAAAAGATTTACTTAACCAAAACTATGATAGTTTAATAAAATATATATCGTCAATTATGTGCTTTAAATCGCACATTGAAAGATAAAGTTAGCTAAAAAAAAATCAAAATGTGAATATAAAAGGACAACAAAATGTTAACGGTGTGGAAAGACGAATGACTCACGCTCAAAATAAAACATAGTTACGGGAATCGATCAGTCAACATGAACCAAAAACATCCTTTCTATAAGAAGATGGTGTGGAAAACTAGAAGGGGGTTGAATAGTTTTACCATTTAAAGAATTTTAATTGTTTCGAAAACTTATTGTGAGATCAATCAATATAGATTAATGACGTGTTAGTGAAGAATGAATAATATGTAAGTAATAGATAATATGTAAGTAAGGAAAGAAACAATCAAACCACGACATAGTTGTTTATAGTGGTTTGGTCTACAAGGACTCTTTTTCCTTATCCTACTCCACTCCCCGAGTCTCTAACTCGAGAGTTATCTTCACTAATCAACAAGCTCCTTTAACCGGCGGAGAAAACGTTTACACGTCGCTTACACAATATTTCTGACACAAAGCTAGATGTCGAGTTCTTTTACAAGGGTACAACCAATCCCAACACAATATGTATTTTGAGGACTAAAATAATAACCACTCACACTCAGAAGTTTAAGATGGTTTGATACAACAATGATGTATGAATAATAATGATTCATACAACAATAAAACAAACAAGACTTCCAACTATTTATTGAAGCTTGATTATGCCTTAATCTTCTTTACTACAAAAGTTGATCACTAAATGAAATGAAACCGAGTTAGATGTAATAGAATGAGAGAATGTATGTGTTTTATGCTAATGAGGGATGAGAAAACAACTTGGTTTGGCTTGCTATTTATAGGCCAAGTGATCAGCAGATCACAGACTGGACGGAACCAAAAAAAGGGGTCCGCCCTTTATAATTTTTGGTTCCGCCAAGCTGACAGTGGAGATCACAAAAAATCTTTCAAATATCATCCAAATCTCTCCAAGATTATGTAAGATATGATGAGTGAATATCTAAACAAAATATTGTATAAAATCTTCTAAAGATTTCTAATGTGATGCAAGCCATGATATAATATGTAGTTTTACATTTTTAGAATTAACATGTTATATAAGTAAATATTTATGTAATAAGATGCAAATGCTTAAATGTTGAAGACTTATTTAGGAAAAGCTTGTACTAATGTCTAATAATCTTGACAAGCTTTATACTTTGCAAAAATGAAATTTATTTTTGTTGTTAACAAAACAAGGTAAATATCATAAAATATAAATAACGTTTTTGGACGATATTTGTATTAACAATCTTCCTTTTTTTGTCGAGGACAAAACATAAATTTTATTTTTATCAAAGATGTAAAGATGTACAAGAATTTTAAAAATGTGAAATTAATTTGAACTTGAAAGAACTAGTTAGTTAAATAAAGTTGACAATCAAAAAGTTATTTTATCTTAAGATTAGTTAGACTTTTGTTTGTCCAATATTTTGTCTACTTTAATTTTGACTTTTGAATGTCAAAGTATGATGTTGACTTTTTGAAAGTCAATGGTCAAGTTCAATAATATTCTCCCACTTTTTGTTTAAAAAAAGAAGAGGCGAGGCTGAAAATGCAATGAGCCCGAGCTAAATGCTCCCCCCTAATTGGGTGCCAAGAGAAAGATACATGGATTATAAAAAGCTACAAAAGAAATGTTAATAACATTCATCATCACAAGCATAAAAAATAATTCCAACCAACAAATAATCACTTTATAATAACGAACAACATTATAATAAACATCATTTATTAGTTAAAATAAGTCATAAAATGGAACATAATAGAGATGTTGAGACATAAAAGAAATCCCAAAAAAATAGAAAAATAAATTGAAAAATAAAAAATCCTAGAAAATTGAAAAATAACTTTAAAAAAATCCTAAAAATAAAGCAAGAACCATCCTATTGAGGAGGAGGATGAGAAAGAACGTTAATACGCTCAAGGATAATGTGAAAAACTAGAAGGGGGGGTTGAATAGTTTTACCGATTAAAACTTTGTTTTAAACTATTTAGATCGACTTATGTCAATCTATTTAATGTGTGTTGGATGATGATAGATAAGCATATAAATAAGTAATGCAAAGATAAAGAGTAAGAAAAACAAAACCACAACACAAGTATTTATAGTTGTTCAGCTACAAGGACACCTTCTTTGCCCTACTCCACTCCCCGAGTTCCCCACTCGAGAGTTCGTAATCGCTACACAACACAATCTCCTTAATGTGGTGGAGAAGCCTTCACAACGTCGCCCACTCTTTATCTGGTACAAGGCTAGACATCGGGTTCTTCCACGAGGTAGAATCAAACCTATCACAACATCGCCTACACTTTATCCGGTACAAGGCTAGATACCGAGTTCCATTACAAAGGAGGAACTACTACCCAACACTATACCAATACACGACTACCCCAAAGGAGACATACACCTTAGTACAACATCATAAGGATATCAATATCCTTTAACCCATCGTATCTATCTTGTAGATCGATGCACCATATCGAATGTAATCCCTTAGCATCTTTCACTAATGTCTTCGACACGACCCTTTGGCACCTTTCACTAATGCCTTCGACTTGACTCTTTGGCACCTTTCACTAATGCCTTTAACGCAACACTTCTAAGGAGGGAGGAAAGAACTATCAACAAGATAACTTTAGTAGTCTTGATTATGACGAAGCTTGGCAACAATGGACTTGAGCTTGCTCGACTTCAAGAGGTGGTGATTTCGCCTTTAAAAGGAACCTAGAAAATCACACAAACACAAAACTACATAGAAGATCCTTTGGATATGAGGTTAGAGATATTACAATACTAAGAGAGAGTATGTGTAAAAGGGGTGAGTTGCAAGAGAGAAATGGCTCACTATTTATAGGCAAATTTCTCATCATTCCTCGGTTCCCACGGATCCCTCCCTGAGGATCCGCTAGTCATTCAAGGGATCCGCACTGGGTCGACTTAAGTCCGATTTTGGGTTGCAAACCGGGTTATGGGTTATGGGCTATGAACCATGGGTTATCTGAGATGCAATGTATCTAGACATTGGGTCATGGGTCTTGGGTCATGGATCATGGATAATACCCAACATGACTTCATGCATGATGTCATGCAATGGGTCATGGGTTATGGATCAAGCTCCATGGGTATGGGTCATGGACTTTGGGTTTTACCCAACAATATTCAATGTATCTAGTCAATGGGTTAAGGACTTAGATTTTACCCATTACAATATATATATATATATATATATATATATATATATATATATATATATATACATTTTCATATTATGTAAACAATAGTTGTTATACATATGCATTTACGTAAGATGTAAACAATATTACTTGTTTAGTGTTTTATATGAAAATGTAAGTGTGTTAGTAAACTATTGGCTCAAACCATTTACGCATTTTATTTGTTTCGTTAAAATGATTTTACGTTTGTTATCGACAAAATATTAGAAGATCGTAAAATATAAATAAACGTTTTTACGGCTTATTTGTATTAACAGATAAGATTGAGGGTGAACCTCATTTCATCTTGTAATTCGTGGACCATGGTTCGGGTCCTTTCACTAAGATGGGCGGTGCGCTCACAATGGGAGCAACCATGTCGAGGTAGGAGAGTAGGATTATTGTTTGGTGGTGGAACATTTGTGGAAGTATTGTTGGTATTTGATGGAGCAATGAGGGAAAAAAGCAAAGCATTTTGCATTTGCAATGCCTCATTTAGATGAGAATCCACCATGTTTGAAAAGGCATGGAAGTTTTCTAGATGAGCTTGTATCTCTATTTGAGATTGTGGGTGGTCTTCCCACATTGACTCATCAGTATCATCAATATGTGGAGAAAAGGATGTAGGTGATAGAGCATGGTCTCCATATAGTGGCCCATGGATATCGTTGTGGATTGGCTGGAAGAGAAGTGGTCTAGGTTCATTTTGCAAAGGGGCGTTTAGTTCAAATGATGCTCTTGGTGGTTCATGAGCGATACGCTCAATGGTGCCGAATAATGGAAAAGGTGGTGAATTTGTGGGCCTAGTAGGTAGGTCTTCCAAGTCATCCAAGAGTAGATTTAGAGACGTTGGTAGAGTTGAAAAGAGTTCTATGGGTATAAGCTTTGGAGATTTCGGTGCTGATGGTGTTTTTGATGATTGTATTGGAGCCGGTGGAGGAGAGGTGACAATTGGTGTTTTAGTAGGTGGTGGAGTGGTGATGATAATGGTTGATTTTGGTGGTGGAGTTGGAGTACTCAAGGTAAGGAAGTTTTCATCTCTTATTGGAGATGAAATGTTGAGTGGTGATGAGTCTGAGAAGGAACTAAGGTTGACAAAGCAATAAGGTCTTACACTTATTCTTGCGGTTTTCTTGAGAGGTTTGGTTGATGGTGATGATGGTGATGACTTTTTCATTGTGATCAAGCTTGTGCTAAGAGAATAAGGAAGAAATTGTTGAGGTGTGAAGATGACCATCTTTGATGTCTTAATTTATCGGATTATGGGATTATGGAAATTTGTGTTTGATTTGATGTTAAGCCATACAAGTGAAGTAGTTCCTAATGATTTGGAAGAGTTTAAATGCATGTCAAATCTCCTTAAGTCAATCCATACAAGAAGTGTTGAGTAAATTAAGCAAGATATGTAATAAATGGACTTCAATCATTGCAAAATCCTGAAGATCAGTCATCCACGGATTCCAAGGAACCAAATAAGGGTTCCTTCCTTTATAGAAAAGGGTTCCTTGGGTGAATTTTGAGAATTTTTGAATTTTGGTGGTAAATGGATATCCTATTGGTCCAAGTAAGTTAAACTAGTCCTAATATGAATGAAAAGCAGTAAAAACTATCCTAGTAACAAAATTTGGTAAATTTGAGTGCGGGATTAAACAAAATTCATAAACTTACCTGCAGGTCTCCACGGAATCAAATTTTTCCAAAGACAGAACCCAATTTTTGGTTCCGTCTAATCCACTGTGGTGATTTTGGCGGCACCAAATTTTTCTACGGACGAAACCAAAATTTTGGGTCCGTCGTATCCGTGGTGATCAGTTTTATTCACATAGGCGTTTTTTAACCCTCATGAACTTTTTTGAATCCTGGAATTTTTCTTAAAACATATGGAGATAATTATTCTGGTTAGGAAAAAGCAATAACACATATATAAACACATGGGAGCATGTATTTCAAATAGGGGCTAGTGATTTTCACTAAACGGTGAAAATTTGATAACAACCAAATGTTATCCCCCTGCACGACAAAGTTAGTTCACATGATTATTTTAAGTTTAGTTAACATCCTAGAAAGCGAAAATACATAAAATACATCATACATCATTGTTTTTGTCCTAGTACCAAACACTCCTTAAAAACCTCCATCACTTGTCCAACTTCTTGTTAATCTTGGAAAGCATCCTACCAAGACACTTGAACATACCCTTCGTTTGCTTGAATTCCTCCGAGGGGTTCTCAATCTCTGGAAGTGATGCGTAGTACTCGTGAGGTTGAAGCCTAGAGTTAGGGAGTCCATCTTCCGAGCTATTTGATGATGAAGTTGAAGGAGTAAGAGGTTGTGGTCGTTTCCCTTTGGTCTTAGTCTTGGCTACCCTTTCATCACTCAATAGCATAAATATGAGAGGGATAAGAGGATAGTCAAGTTTTACCCCTCTAGGACTTGGTGGAATGGGTACAAAAGCTCTAAAGAGACGGGTAAGAAGCATCTCGTAGGGAAGAGCAACGGTTCCTTGAGTGGGAATGTCGGTCATCCTCCTAGCAATTTAGTATGCCAAGTTGAATGGTTGACGGGTGGACAAGCTATAGAGGATGTAGCAAAGGCAAGCATTGATATGGTCACGGTTTCCTATGGTGCTTATGACATTAGCTCTAATAAGTTCTTCCCATTTCTTGAAGTGAGACTTAAGCTCATTGAGTTCCATTCCATATGGATCTCGGTTGATTTTGGCTGAGATTAGTTGAAGAAGAAACCTCAATTATGAGTTATGTGTGTTTGTAGGTCGTTTTGGTTATGTGGGTTGTGAAGAAGGAAGTATTCTATAGTTCAAAATTTTTGTACTGAGTGAACCACGGACCAGACGGACCCAATGTTTTGGTTCCGTCTTTGTTGATGATTGGTTCTATGGGAACAGTAGCAGAATTTTGCTAATTTGTTGTGTTTGGTCATTCTAAGTTTTAAGCAATGTTTTTTTTTATTATGTGTTTGGTTCCGTTAATCCTAAACCAAGTCTAAGAAGATTAAATGGTTCTCGTTTAAGAGGTTTTGTTAGGATGTCATCAATGTTATCTTCGGAGGAGACTTTCTCGATTGAGATGTTTCCTTTTTGAACATTGTCGCGAAGGAAGTGATGACGAATTTCAATATGTTTCGTTCGGGCATGTTGGACGGGATTTTGCAGATCAATGGCTCTGTGTTGTCACAAAGTATAGAGATGTCGTTGAGTTGAATTCGTAGTCCACGAGAGCTTGCTTCATCCAAAGAGCTTGTTGACATGCCTTCCGGCTAAGACGTACTCGACCGGTGTAGTTGAGATAGCGAGGGCAGTTTGTTTCTTTGAGAACCATGAGGTCATGAGGTGAGACATTGTCCAACAAAAGTACAAATACCACTTGTACTCTTTCTATTGACATAGTCTCCGGCATGGTCCAAGTTGGCATATACTATGGTTTCTACACCCGTTCCTTTGGGATACCATAATCCTAAACATGTAGTGCCTTTAATGTATCTAAATATTCTTTTTATGGCTTCTAGGTGTGATGTTTTAGGATTTTCTTGAAAGCGAGCACATAGACAAACACTAAACATAATGTCGGGTCTACTAGCCGTGAGATAAAGTAGGCTACCAATCATTCCTCTATATTTAGTGTTATCTACGGATTCACCTTCCTCATCCTTGGTGAGTTTAGTTTCCGAGGACATGGGTGTTTTAGTAGGTTTTGAGTCTTCAAGACTAAATTTCTTGAGCATATCTTTTATGTTTTTAGATTGGTTGAAGAATATACCATCTTCTAGTTGTTTAATTTGAAGTCCTAAAAAGAAGTTTAACTCGCCCATCATACTCATCTCAAACTCATCGTGCATGATTTTAGAGAAATCATCACATAGATCTTGACAAGTTGATCCGAATATGATGTCATCTACGTATATTTGAACTATGATAATATGTGATTCCGTTTTCCTAGTAAAGAGAGTATTGTGTACTAATCCCATGGTGTATTTGTGTTCAACTAAAAAAAGTCTTAAGTCGATCATACCAAGCTTTTGGTGCTTGCTTAAGTCCGTATAAAGCCTTTTTGAGTTTGAAAACATGATTTGGTTTTTCAAAGTCGGTGAATCCGGGAGGTTGTGTAACATATACTTCTTCATTAATGAAACTGCTCAAGAATGCACTTTTAACATGCATTTGAAAAAGTTTGAAGTTGTGAGCACATGCATATGCAAGTAAGATTCTAATAGACTCGAGCCTAGCTACCGGTGCATAAGTTTTGTCGTAATCAATACCTTCTTGTTGATTATAGCCTTGTGCCACAAGCCTAACTTTGTTTATAGACACTACACCATTTTTGTCTATTTTATTTCGAAAAGCCCATTTTGTTCCAATTATAGTTTGATTTTTAGGTTTTGGAACTAATGTCCATACGTCATTCCTAATAAATTGGTTTAGCTCCTCTTGCATAGCTACTACCCAAGATTCATCTTTTATTGCTTCGTTTATGTTTTTCAGTTCAATGGATGACACAAAACAAAAGTAGTTACTTTGATTTTGAGCTTGTGATCTTAATTTTATTTGATTAAGTTGTCCTATGACTTTTTTTAAAGGATGACTTTTAGATTCTTTGATATTTATAATATCTTTGTTTAATGGTTCATCTTTCTTGTTATTATCATTGTTTTCTTGACTTTCAACTAAGTCATCATCTACCAAAGGTGATGTCTTAGAGGGAGGTGGACTTTCGTCAAATGTTATGTTTAACAATTCCTCGACTCTCATTGTTTCTTTGTTTAAAACGATGTATGCTTTGCTAGTTTGTGAGTAACCAAGAAACACACCTTCATAAGATTTTGGGTCAAATTTGGTGAGATAGTCTTTGGTATTTAAAATGAAACATTTGCATCCAAATACTCTAAAGTATCCTAAAGTAGATTTTTTGCCTTTATAAATTTCATAAGGTGTTTTGTTCAAGAAAGGACGTATTAGGACTCTATATAAAATGTAGGTAGAAGTGTCAACGACGTTAGACCAAAACTTTTGGGGTATGTTTTGTTCATTAAGCATTGTTCTACTCATTTCTTGAATAGTCCTATTCTTACGTTTTACTACCCCATTAGATTAGGGTGTTCGACGAGCCGAAAAGTTATGTGTTACACCATTAGTATCGCAAAAGTTTCCAAATTGTGTTTCATTATCGAATTCACGACCATGATCCGTTCGGATCAACACAATGTTAGCACCTAGTTGATTTTGAATCTTCTTACTAAGTATTTCAAATTTATCAAAAGCTTCATTTTTAGTTTTCGAAAACTTTGTCCAAGTGTACCTTGAGTAATCATCTACTATGACCAAAGTGTAGAAGTTGCCTCCATAACTTTGTATAGCGGATGGACCAAAAAAATTCATATGCAAAAGCTCTAGACACCTAGATGTGGAAACCATGTTTTTAGCCTTATGGCTACTATGAACTTGTTTCCCAATTTTGCAAGCTTCACAAAAGTGTTGGTCATATTTCAACTTGGGTAAGTTTCTAACTAGCTCTTTTGAGGATAAGGATTGAATGAGTCTCATATTAGCGTGACCTAGACGTCTATGCCAAAGGGTAGAGTTATCATCTAAGGTTGTTAGGCAAAGTTTGTCTTTAGATGTTCTATCTATTTTCATGAAGTATATGTTATTTTTCCTAACTCCTTTTGCTATGATGATAGCGTCTTTTAGTATTTTACTACAATTTGCTTCAAATAGTACTTTATACTTTTTATCACATAGTTGACTAATACTAAGTAGATTAAATCCTAGTCTATCAACATGAGCAACATTTTCAATAGTTAGAGAGTCATGAGCAATCGTACCTTTGCCAATGATTTTGCTTTTGAGATTGCTACCAAAAGTAACATTACCTCCGTCATACTCTTGGTATGTTGAGAAGAGGCTTTTGTTTCCCGTCATGTGTCTTGAGCATCCGCTATCTTTTATCCATTCATTAGGCTCCAAGCCGACTTTTAAGCATACCTATGACACATATAACTCAAGCGTTTGGTCCCCAATATTTCATGGGTCCGTTTGGGTTAAACATACCTTTTACTTGGTTCATATATGGAAATGATGCATATGGATTCCATGACATGCAATTAGGAGTTTGATATGGTCTAGGGTAGTTTTGATTTCCAACCGGTATGTTGATAGTTGGGTTGTATGTTGTAGTTGCTTTTAGGAAAGGGGCATTTGGCAATACGTGTTTTAGGCCTTTTTTGAGTGGTTTTATATCTAAATTCATTTTTAGCAATTCCTACTCCTATTGTAACAGCAGGTTTTTGTTTAACACCATCTTTAGATTTCTTAGTAACTTTTGCAAATTCACTAAGGTCCGTTTTGCAAGCCGTCCTACTGCAGTAACCACGGAACCAAAATTTTCAACGGACGGACCCAAATTTTTGGTTCCGTCTGGTCCGTGGTGTTCTGTTGCAGTAGGGACATTTTGTTTGTGTTTTCCGGCCGTTTTGGTTTGACTACTTGGAATCATTACTTCATTAAAACCTAATCCACTTGTATTTCCTGGTACTTTTTGAATTCTTACTATTTCATCGGCACAAGAAATATTTTTGTTAAATCTTTTAAATTTAGAATTATGTTTGATGAGAACCTCGTGTGTGAGTTTTAGCTTTTCTATTTCAAGACCAAGCTCTTGACATGATTTTTAATCATTGTCATTAGTCTTGCCTTTTTCTAATCGATTTGCCTTTTCTTTTAACTCATAAACTTCGTTTTCTAAATTTTCTTTTTAGTTTTTAAAAACTTGTTTTTATTTACGATATTTAAGCTAAGCTCACATAATTGATTATATTTTTTTGGCAAGGTTTCATCATCAATAGAGGAGTAAGATGAGTCGGAATGTACCTCGTTTGATTCATGTGCCATGAGAGCGATCTCTTCCTTACTTGGTTCTTCTTCATCATCACTTTCACTCCAAGCACCACTTAAAAAAGCTCGTTGAGTTTTGCTTTTAGGTGGCATGGGGAAATCTCCTAATAGATGACTTGTATCACCGCATCTAAAGCACTTCCTTTCACTTTTTTCCTTTTTGTCATTTCGGTCTTTTTGGAATGACTTCTTTTTATCTCGGGGTTGCCTTACAAACTTTCCTCTTCTACTAAACAACTTCTTGAAATCTCTTACGGCCATAGCATACTCTTCGTCTTCACTATTCGAAAGATTCTTCATCATCACTAGATTCCGTTCTTGCCTTAAGAGCAAAGGATTTGACTTTCTCTCTTTTGCCTTTGATGATCTCTGAATCTTTCTCCCTCGCCATTTCATGTACTTTGAGGTTTCTAATTAGCTCTCAAGTGACATTATTGAGAGATATTTTGATTCCTCAATAGCCGTTACTTTTGGTCTCCATTTCGGATGGAGTGCTCTAAGAAATTTCCTAACAAAGTTCTTGCTACGAAAAGATTCACCAAGTGCTTTAAGAGAAGTGACAATATTATTAAAACCAGCAAATCCACAATTAATGGTTTCATCTTCAGGGATAACAAATTATTCATATTGTTGAACAAGAAGATCAATTTTGTTATCCTTGACTTGTGAATTCCCTTGATGTGTAATTATTAAAGATTCCCAAATATCTTTGGCGGTTTCACACATAAAAATTCTTTCATATTCCTTTCTAGGCAAAGCATTATAAAGCATCATTTTAGCTTCATTTTAGCTTCATTATTTTTACCTGTTAATTTTTTTTGTTCATCATTTGAAATATCTTTTGTTGTAGGATTAAAATCACCTTTAATGATAACAAACCAAAGATCTATATATTTTGATTTCACATATATTTCAAAACGGTTTTTCCAATAGATAAATCCATTTGTTTCAAAAAGTGGTGGTCTTTCCATAGATTGCCCTTTTTTAAAGTTCGGAATCCATGGAACGTTTCAAGTTTATAAAATACAATATATTTTAGAAAAATCTTGAGCAACGAGGCTCTGGTATCAATTGTGAAAAACTAGAAGAGGGGTTGAATAGTTTTACCGTTTAAAATCTTAATTGTTTCGAAAACTTATTGTGAGATCAATCAATATAGATTAATGATGTGTTAGTGAAGAATGAATAATATGTAAGCAATAGATAATATGTAAGTAAGGAAAGAAACAATCAAACTACGACAAAGTTGTTTATAGTGGTTCGGTCTACAAGGACTCTTTTTCCTTGTCCTACTCCACTCCCCAAGTCTCCAACTCGAGAGTTATCTTCACTAATCAACAAGCTTCTTTAACCGGCGGAGAAAACCTTTACACGTCGCTCACACAATATTTCTGACACAAAGCTAGATGTCGAGTTCTTTTACAAGGTTACAACCACTCCCAACACACTATGTATTTTGAGGACTAAAATACTAACCACTCACACTCAGATGTTTAAGATGGTTTGGTACAACAATGATGTATGAATAATAATGATTCACACAACAATAAAAGAAACAAGACTTCTAACTATTTGTTGAAGCTTGATTATGCCTTGATCTTCTTTGCTACAAAAGATGATCACTAAAATGAAATGAAACTGAGATAGATGTAATAGAATGAGAGAATGTATGTGTTTTATGCTAATGAGGATGAGAAACAACTTGGTTTGGCTTGCTATTTATAGGCCAAGTGATCAGCGGATCCGCAGATGGACGGAACCGAAAAAGGGGTCCGCCCTTTATAATTTTTAGTTCCGCTAGTCTGACAGTGGAGATCACAAAAAATCTTTCAAAGATCATTCAAATCTCTCCAAAATTATGTAAGATATGATGGGTGAATATCTAAACAAAATATTCTATAAAATCTTCTAAAGATTTCCAATGTGATGCAAGCCATGATGCAATATGTAGTTTTTCATTTTTAGAATTAACATGTTATATAAGTAAATACTTATGTAATGTTTTGTTTAAGAAACTAAACATGCTTGATCTAAAAATGTTGATCCACATTATAGTTTTGAAGATTAACTATGTGAATTGATATGTAGTTAATCAAAATGTGATAAGATGCAAATGCTTAAATGTTGAAGACTTATTTAAGAAAAGCTTGTATTAATGTCTAATAATCTTGACAAGCTTTATACTTTGCAAAAATGAAATTTACTTTTGTCGTTAACAAAACAAGGTAAATATTATAAAATATAAATAACGTTTTTGGACGATATTTGTATTAACAGATGGTTCAAAAAAATTTTGGTAATGCCACAAAGTGATGAAGGCTTCGTGATGAACATAAAAGTTGTTAAACTTGAACCTCGAATTAGAAAAATAGTCACGGGTAAATAAGGGTCGGCGTACTTCGTACACTTCCTTTTTAATGATGAGGTTCCAACAAATGTTTTGATAATGGCGTACAATGATGAAGGCTTTTCATTACCAAAACCAAAGTTTCCAAAATCCATGAGGAGTGTCTTGTTTTGTGTACGAAAAAAGATAAGATACGGCATGGAAGGATACCATGTTAAAAGAAAATCGATTTGAAAAGTTCAGGTGTGTGACACACATGATGAGGGAGTGTATAAAACGTCTCCAAGTTAATGATGGTTTGAATTAAAACCTAGAAGTAAATTATCCTCTAGGTAATTACAATGTCAAATCGAATGTGCTCGGCTATACACATAATAACCAGAAACACTTCATTTCTCAATGCAATAATTATCGGTAAAAAAGCCATCATATCGACATTGTTAAAACGATATATGTGTTACCAGGGAATAAACATTTGCCTAATAAGTTCATCATCACCTATCTGACCCCACAGTAGATCAACAACTCTACTGTAACAGTCGATACCGACAAGAGACTTCAATATATATCACCTACATGGAGCTAGGGCTGTAAACGAACTGAACGTTCACCTACATGGAGCTAGGGCTGTAAACGAACTGAACGTTTAGTTAAATGAACAAACATGAACAATATTTTACATTCGTTTAGTTAAATGAACGAACATGAACAAAAGTCGTGTCCTTTCATTTATGCTCGTGAACATCTGATTATGCATTTATTAACGTTCATTTTTGTACATTTATTTCTTTATGTTCGTATATCCATATTTTAATTGTATACTTTTAAAACTGTTTTTTTTTAAATATTTATAAAACAAAATATTATGGATAATTTAATAAAGTTTATATTTGTTTTTCTACGTTCATCTATGTTCGATCGTTTATATTCGTTTAAGCTTTGTTTAGTGTCTTAATGAATGAACATAAATGAACATGAACAACACATTTCCTTAATAAACGAACATGTACAAGAACATTCGTCCGTTTGAACGTTTATGTCCATTTACTTTTCCAGTTAAAATTAAATGAATGAACATGAACAAAGCTCCGTTCGTGATCAACCGGCTCGTTTATAGCCCTATGTAGAGCCCACAAAAATCAAGTATATACGTATCATTTTATTCGGACATGTTGAACTTTGATTTATTCCATATCATTGTGTTATAAAACAGATTGACTAAAGCGATTATCATTGGTTATTGATTATTATCGCTCGTTTTTTTCTTTTTCTTTTCAAAATTTTCCCCATGTGTTGTGTTAAAATTGTTGGAGTAGTGAGCCCAATAATGAGGTTAGATAATCAACTTCAAGAGAAACAACAATAGTCGGTGATAACAAATACCACTTGGTGGTTACCGGATATCACTTGGAATCGTGTGATCACTTTCCAAAGTAAACTATTCGACCCTAATGCAGGTTACACTAATATCTACTTGGGATAAGACCAAATGCGATTATGGAATTAGGCACAATTCTATAACCCTTGCGCTTATAAGTGTTAATCGTTTTAGTGTGTCTTTCATGCATAATCGATATCCTATTTATAGGACATTACTCTCACCGTTCAAATGGAATTATGAGGATTAATCGCCCATTAATCACCTCATAACTATCCCCATTATAACTCATAGTGGTTACATGACCAATTAAGCGTGGTCATTAGCGCGCTATGAATCGCCATTTAGCAAGATTTCACATGCCGATTGGAAACATTGCTTATCGGTGGAAACCACAAACAATACTTTTCACAAGCAAGATTTTCACAAGCACTTTCTACTAGACTACCAATACAAACCACTATAAGAGTCGTGGTGTTCATGGACCTTATGGGTGTACACTCCGCACCTCCTAACCCATTACAAGGTGTGAACTAATCCCACAAGTGCACTAAATTTTCCAAAATCCTCCTAAATTTAGTTCACTTCCTTTGCATGAAAATAAACATCAAGCAAAACATGTGCATAAACGAAAATGTCCCGAGGATTGAATTTCCATCTTAGTAAATTACACGTTCAAATATTCGAGAATCGGGTGTTCTAAGAATTGAACCCTTGAACCCATTTGAATACGAAGATAAAATACACATAAGTTTTCAAACATTTAATGACTCCGACACTATACAAGTCATGTGTCCATATCCAAATTCATAAATGTTGTAAAAGCTAAAAGTCCAAAGCTTCACAGCGGCAAAACTTCAAAATTTACATAGGTGGTTCCTCTTTAGTCATGCTCCCGCCAAGCACTTTGTCAAAGAAAATTAACCATTAAGAAGTAAGGACTTCATCCTCCTTTCAGCAGTTTCGAGCACAACCTTGGGATGTAAATAAAACATGTGCTCCAGTCCATCGAATGTTCGACTTTCCACATTGAACTCGACTCCCAAGTTTCCTTAGGAGGAGTTGGGTGTCCTAGCATTCGATGACTAAGTTGGACTTAAACTCATCCCTTTAGCGACTTTATAACCAAGTCTCTAGCCAAACCCTTCGTCAGTGATCGCCTAAGTTACATGAGATCTCACAAACTCTATAGATACTACCCCATTCATGATAAGCTCACGAATCATGCTATGTCCGACACCCAAGTGTCTAGACTTACCATTGTACATTTGGCTATAAGCCTTAGCCAATGTAGTCGCACTATCACACCGGATAGAAATAGGTGCTATAGGTTTAGGCCACAATGGAATCTCAAAAGCAAGTTTTCAACCATTCGACTTCTTTACCAAAGGTTTGCTAGAGCCACAAATCAGATTCCATTGTTGAACGGTGATGCAAGTTTGCTTCTTGGATGCCCAAGAAATTGCACCTCCACCAAGTAGGAATACCCGACCACCGGTAGGCGAATTGTCTTGATTCGTTCTTGATCCAACTTGCATCGGTGTAACCTTCCAACACCGATGGGTAACCAATTATATGAGAGACTATAATCCATAGTTCTCTTGAAATACTTCATGCCACTTTGAACGCTTGCCGTTGATGAGCACTAGGATTACTAGTATACCGCTCAATTTTCCCACCGCAAAACCAATATCAAGTCTTGTACAAGTCATGGCATACATTAAGCGACCAATTACCCTAGAATACTCAAGTTGAGATCTGACTTTGCCATTATTAGGCATCGACTTCTCAAGTATCCATAGGTGTACTCACAGAGTACAATCAAAGTAATCAATTTCCTCGGCACATTCTCAATATAATGAGGCGATAGATAGAAATTCTATTACTTTCATGTTTAATCCTTATACCAAGGATAACATCGACCTCCTCCATGTCTTTCATGGAGAACCTTGATGACAAAAATTCCTTTGTCGTCAACTCGATTTTGGTCGGTGCCAAAGATCAACATGTCATCAACATATAGACAAATGATGACTCATTTACCGATTCATCAAATTTGCTATATACATTTGTCGACTTGGTTAAGAACATATCCACTAGACAAAACCACTTCATCAAACTTTTGATGTCATTGCTTAGGTGCACTTTAGTCCATAAAGAGACTTAATCAATTTACACACCTTGTTTTCATTGCCGGGCATGATGAAGCCACGAGGTTGGTTCATATAAACCTCCTCATCAATTCACCATTCAAGAAAGTCGCTTTACATCCATCGATGAATAACCAGATTGTGAATAGATGCCAAAGCAATCGCCAGCCTTATGGTATCGACACGAGCCACGGGGCATAAGTATCAAAATAGTCTATCCTCGACTTTTGTTTAAAGCCCCGAATGACTAGTCTAGCCTTGAACTTTTCAATAGTTCCATTTACCTTCATTTTCCTTTTGAAAATCCATTTGCAACCCAAAGGTTTGAAACCGGAGGTAGATCAACCAACACCCAGTGTTGTTGCCCATGATGGAATCCATCTCATCATTGATTGCTTCTTTCCGAAAAGCAATATCACGGGACTTCATTGCTTCTTCAAATGTCTTGGGATCATCCTCAACAATGAAGCAATAAGTATTGGTCCGAGACCTCATCCCTTGTTCCTTCAACTAAGTACGCTTGAAACTCGTGTCCAAATGACTTTGGAGTCCCGACCTTTGCTCTTCCCCGAGAGCACGTGTTCGAGTTGTTGAACCACAACCTCATCGTGGGACCATCAAGGTTCACCATCGAGGACCTCGATACACCGTGTCATGAGTTCCATTAGGAATCCTCGACTTGGTCTAGAACCGATGAGAATCTATTCTCATCAAAATCGCATCCCTTGATTCAATTATTGAGTTAATTGAAACATATTCATTAGGTTCAATAACATAGAACCTAAAAGCCTTGGAATGCTCAAGATATCCAACAAAGATGCGATCAATGCCTCTTTCACCCAAAGTCTTTAGCTTTGGAACAGGAGTCTTACAATGACCCTACAACCCTGCACACGAGATAGTTCAGTTGGGTTTCCTTTTAGTCCGAGTTCATAAGGGTAACCTTGTTCCTTTTGTTGGGAACCCTATTTAATAAATAGCAAGTCATAACATAGCTTCACCCCGTAACCCTTGACTCGATCCTGAATAAGACAACATGGAATTAACCATCTCCTTGAAAGACCGCTTTTTCCTTTCGAAATACCATTTTGCCGAGGAGTATAAAAAGCGCCGTTTCATGGATTATTCCAACAGATCAAATAATTGAGTATCCATGTACTCACCTCCCTATCGCCCTTAATCTTTGATCAAAGACCCAAGTTGTAATTCAACTTTAGTTTTAAACACTTTGAATTTATCTAATGCTTCATCCTTGGTATGTAACGAGATAGACATAACAAAATCTAGAAGCATCATCAATAAATGTCACAAAGTACTTCTTATTTCCAAAGAAGGAGTGGCATGCAAATCACACTGTGTCACTGTGAATAAGCTCCAAGATCTTAGTCTCACGACTAACACCCCGAAAGGGTTTCTTGGTTATCTTGGTCAACATGCAACTTTACACTTTTCGGTGTCCATGTCAAAAGCGAGGATTAAACCATCCTAGACATATCTTGCATCCTTTTATAGTGAACATGACCAAGTCTAGCATGCCAAAGGGTAGAATCATCCGATCATATGTGGTCACAAAATTTGAAATAACACCGTCGGTGGTAACATTAAGTCTGAACATTTGATTACATAAATAACCAAAACCAATAAAACACCATTCTTAGAAAGAACAAATTTATCGATTCAATAACTTGTTTATATCCATGATTATTCAAAACACTACTTGAAACCAAGTTCTTCCCGATATCGTGAACATGAATAACATTAAACAAAGTTACAATCTTTCCGTAACTAAACTTAAGATCTACACAACCACGACCATGCACCAAGGTCATTGACTCATTTCTCATGTGAAGAATAGAACCATCATTCGGTGACTCATAAGTCTTGAACCAGCTTCTATCTTTGCACCATGAATGCTGCACCGAGTCAACCCACCACGCAACATCATCATCCCGCACATAAAAGATTCGAGATACATATGTAACATAATAAATCGAAAAGACTTATTAAACATATTCGACCTTTCAAAGGAGTTGGTCAACCACCACCCCTGAACCATTAGTGCACGATCCATTGGCTTTACCACCAATTTTAACACCTTTACGGTCCTTTTAATGTGACTAGTCTTGCCACATTTCCAACAAGTAGGAGTTGCCTTCTTGTTAAGATCCCTCGTGTTATCATGATATTTGCGTTTGCCTTTGTTATCATTGTACTGTGGAGTTGTTATGCTCCACCATATTGACAATGATGGTCCAAGAGCATTGCTACTCTTTGGCTTGTCATTATCCCGCACTCGAGAGATTCCTCAATATGCGGATGATCGCCCAACTCAACAAGAGTTAACTCCTCCTTCATATGTTTCAAGGTATGCTTGAAATCTTTCCATGAAGGAGGAGTTTGTCAATGACACAAGAGACTTTGATAGCCTCATCCATGTTCATTTGGTGTTGTGTAAACCTTCCAAGTATTCCAAGAAGTTCATTGTATTGTTCCATAACTGGTCTTGAATCGGTCATTTTGTAATTTGTGAAATTACTAACAAGGAACTTCTTACTTGATGCATCCTCGGCCATATATTTGGCATCCAAGGAATCCAGGTTCTTTGGAAGATTCAAAGTTCGATAAATATCAAACAGATAACCCGGACATACCATTGAGAATAAGACCTCGTGCATATGTAGTCATCATTCTCCCATTTGCTCCTCCTTCTAATCTGCTCCACAAGAGCATCATCCCCATCATCGTGAATAGGTGTGGTCAAGACATACACCACACTCATGCTTGATGCAAAGAAGTGCATCTTCTTCGCCACCTCCTAAAGTCCACCCTTCAAACTTATCCGAATTTTAGCAAAGTTTGAAGCCATGTGTTCATTGCGTGAGCTTGCCATTGATTATCACAAAATAGTTTACTTTGATTGTTGGAGTAGTGAGCCCAAGGCGTGGTTAGATAATCAACTCACAGAAACAACAATAGTCGTGAGAATAAATACCACTTGGTGGTTACCGGATATCACTTGAATCGTGTGATCACTTTCCAAAGTAAACTATTCGACCCTAATGCCCGGTTACATGAATATCTACTTGGGATAAGACCAAATGCGCTTATGGAATTAGGCACAATTCTATAACCCTTGCGCTTATAAGTGTTAATCGTTTTACGTATGTCTTTCATGCATAATCGATATCCTATTTATAGGACATTACTCTCACCGCTCAAATGGAATTATGAGGATTAATCGCCCATTAATCACCTCATAACTATCCCCATTATAATCTGTTAGTGGTTACATGACTAATTAAACGTGGTCATTAAGCGGTTGTAATCGCCATTTAGCGATTTCACGGTGACTTCGAAAACATTGCTTATCGGTGGAAACCACAAGCAAGACTTTCCACGAGCGAGATTTTCACAAGATTGGTGGAAACATCGCTTATCGATGGAAACCACAAGCGATTTTCACAAGCAAGATTTCACAAGCAAGATTTCTACTAGCACTACCAATACAAACCACTATAAGAGTCGGTGTTCATGGACCTTATGGGTGTACACTCCGTACCTTCTAACCCATTACAAGGTGTGAACTAATCCCACAAGTGCACTAAATTTTCCAACAAAAAATATATAAGGCTTAAGGGTGATCTTCATCGTAAAATATAATATCATCTAGAAAATTTCTTTCAAAATACCAAATGATAATAATCAATAACCAATGATAATCGCAAGGTTTGTTTAGAAAATTTCTCTGCTTTCCAATGATGAGCCTTGCCCACTGCCGTAAGGTTTGTTTAGATTCCTTTGGCGAGCATGCGGTCCATTGCAAGGAGTTACCTGTTTCAAATACAGGCATGATTCGTTAGGGATGTTCAGATGATGTTCTTAAACGAGCAGAATTTCTTCTAAAAAGAGGCCCCGTGAACTTTCTCTCGACAGATCCGGCTGAAGGGAGGTCTACTTTACGCCGATGATATACGATGTTTGATGGGCCGGAAACATGCTTGTGTGGATCTTACCGAGTGTCCCTCTTGTTGGGCTAAGGGACAATGGGTTTGTTGCGGGACAAGCGGCGTTGAAAGCGGAATCGAGCAAAGTTGCTAAACACGAAAGCTTGTTTATAGAATCAACACGATTTACCCTTTTGCTTTTGATACATTTGGGTTCCTAGCTTCAAGCATTGTGGAGTTTTGACTAGGTTCAACGGGTTGTGCAAAGTAATTTCGACCCCTAAGTCACAAAATTTCATTTTAGTAGAATTGGTTTTGCCATTCAGCGGGGTTGGCGGCACTTGTTGCATTTTCACGCCATCTTATTGTAATCCGTTATAAAAGTCTGTTTTAATGAGAGAAAAAAAATATATTACCAAAAAAAAAAAGAAAAAAAAAGTGTTCATCCTATAAATGGGGTTTATGGGGCGATCTTCACCAAAACAAGACATAAGATAATCTCATTCATCAAAACATAACATAAGTTGATGTCATATATAATCATAAAATTACAAAAAAGAAACAATTTCAAATAAGGGATAATATATGGGAAGGCCACCTAACTTTGAAGTATTTCCCGTATAGGGCATCCATTTATTGAAAGTAACTTACAAGTCACCCCAACTATGTGTTTATCATCGTTTACACCAATTTTGGTCAAATTTAATCCGAATAATTATCAAGCGGCAAGAATGAACACACCACTAACATATTAAATGAATACGAATAAAAAACTAGTCGTGAAATTCATATTTATTCTTCTAAATTACTTTTAGTAATATTAATTCACACTTAAAGTAAGAGTATAATTGGTAATTTCACATCAAATATTTCAAGTTGTATTGGTTGGATAAGTTAGAGGTTGGTTCCTTATTTATATTTTATAGTTTTCTGGCATATATTTGGCCGGAATTGATGTAAATGAAACAAACATATAATTGAACGACTTATAGTTTCATTTCAATAAATTGGTGGCCTATCTGTCAAAAGATGAAAACTTTAGTGACCTCAATATACATTATCCTTTAAAACAATCTCCCTATAAAAATTACAGAAACTAGTCTGGTCCATGAACTCTTTCTTCCTCTTCATCTTATATTTTCTTCAGTAGTATGAGAAATATGTGCAGAACATATTCTTCTCACGGCTTTTCTTTACAAACCAATGCCTCCGAGGATAGAAGATGCTTTGACACATGGTCCTCAACACCGCCGAGAAATATCTTGCAAACGGTAATCGTTAAGCGATAAAAGATACACCATGGCGACGAGAATTTTTTTAGCTTTCAATATATTGACACTTTGATATACTTTCGACGAATTTTTCATTTTGAGTTTTATTTTAGTGTTAAAATTTGCATTTGCAAAAAACAAGTGCGATTTCACAATTCACTTGTGATTTCACAAATCACATATGATTTCATAAATCACATGTGATAAGAAAATAACAAGTCACATGTGATTTTTACAGCATAAATATTACAAAAAAGGTCAAAAAAAAAAAATTCATTGAAAGATATAAGTCAGTCTTCTACATAAAGATAATTTAATTAAATCATGATGATCTTTCTTGTCTAAGAACTAATGGTTTGTGAAATATTTGATTTTTTATAAAAATGATGAAAATGAGTTGTTTTATTTAATGAAAATGTAAGTGACCATTATTTATTTATTAAACTTTTCCCATTTTGTACGTGCGTCTACACACATCGACTAAGAGCATATGCAATTGGGTTATTTTACACATGATTTTTTACTATTAAAAAAAAGAAAAAAAAAACTATTTGCATCATTTGAACCATTTAAATAAAGACTTATTAAAGACTTTTTGAAAAATGACTTGTAAACATCAAGTTTTATTAAAGATGGTGAAAATCATGAAATAGTAAACAATTTTCTGTTTTGTTTTAATTTAGTCACTGTAACTTTTTTTTTTATATTAAAAAATAATAATCAAATTTGAAAAGTGTTTCATGTTAGTCACTCAAAGTTTCAATAGTGTTATGTTATTATGTAATTTTTAATTTTTATGTATGAGCGACTAAAACGAAACACTTTTCAAACTTGGTTATTATTTTATGTCATGTATTTCTTTTCATTTGTGCATAAGTTAGTTGTACTTTAAGTTGGTTGGGTTAGTGAAATTCAAGGGTGAGTATTTATTGCTACAGTACAACCAAACAATGCATATATTAATATTTTAAAGATAGTTTTTTTAAATAATTAACAATAATGAAACAATATTAAAACTTGAATGATTTTTATGGTTAATTTAAATTTGAGTGACTTAATTGGAACAGTTGTTAAATTTTGTTATTATTAGGCAATATTTTTTCGTATAAAAAAAATAAACTATTAATATTAAATGACTTATACATTAATTATAAAACAAAATATTAAATGCATTATATTTTTAAAAACTTGATTCATACACAGTGCACATCCCATGATAATAGACCAAATTGCAACTATTAATTATAGTACTATTTTATGGTTGACCATATGGCAGCTTTGCTCAAGGTTGTTAGTTGTAAATTCAAGGGCGGTTTCAAATTGACTTCATACTGGTCTAGTCTAACAAACACATTGTACTTCTTTTCGTCCTTTTTTTCCTTTATATTTCGATACAACATCCACACAAAACACACACCAACTACACCTTTTACGGTGCATGCCAAAAACCTTGAATTTCCTTTGAATCTCAACCAAAAACAACAAAAGTTAAACCATGGCTAGTGAAATAATATCCTCCAAACTAGAACCATGGCATGACCTTACTGGTAAGGTTGTCATGGTCACAGGAGCCTCGTCCGGACTTGGTCGAGAGTTGTGTCTAGACCTGGCTAAAGCGGGCTGCCAAATTGTTGCAGCAGCCCGTCGAGTCGACAGACTCAAGTCACTATGCGATGAGATAAACCAACTTGGACAAACGAACAATGTTCGAGCTGTGGCGGTGGAGCTTGACGTTTGTGCTAAGGGTCCCGTCATAAAAGCATCGGTGAAAAAGGCGTGGGAAGCATTTGGTCGTATCGATGGCCTAATTAATAATGCGGGTGTAAGAGGTAAATATTTAATACTCCATCTACCCTCATTGATACTGTAAAAACAAACCCACATCGAATTCAAAAAAGGTGTCGGGTGTATTCTTTTCGTTTAACTATAATATATTGGAAATGTTTGGATGAATATGGACGTCCCAAAATAAAAGAAAAAATCATTTATATACCTTGTTTTTTTCGAACGTCTAAGCATATAGTTTCTCATGCCACTTCTAAGATTCTATGCCATATCTATACTACATATAATAGAAAAATGGTCAAACCTTAAAAAATGAAAAGTTGAAAGTCAAATGTGAGAGAATTGTATTGTGTAAGTAATTAATATTCTTATTAAAACACCTCATTACTTAAAAGTACAATAATTTATTCACATTATACAACCAATTAAAAACATATCTACCAAATTAAAACAACCAATTAAAACACCACTTACTAAAAAATACAATAAAATTTTCACAATTTACAATTTAAACAAGCTACAACATAATTCTAAATATAAAATAATTAAACACACAAATTATTGTTATTTTCAAACACCCTAAAACGAAAAGATACGTTATTATACACATTATACAAATTAATAAAACACAAAGCTTCATACAATTTAACAAGTTGATGGTGACATATAGTTTTGAAAATCGACCGGACCAATCGGTTCAACCTGAAACCTGTCACCACCGCCTATTAAACAATAACAATCGTCCAAAACGAACTGAGAGGACCATTGAAATCGATACAAACCGGTGAATCGGTCTCATCGAGAACTATTTCTCCCGGCTAATCGTCACAGCAGTCTGCCATCAGAAAGTCATGGGTACCGCTATACTATATATAAAGGAAAACCAAAAGTAAAAAGTGAAAATTTGAAACTATTAATACATATCGAAACCGGTTTGACCCGGACGCCTAAACCAAAATGGTTGACCATTTAATTTGACCCGTTTTGACCTAACTGTCGGGTTGACTTGGTTTAAATCGACCGCTTTTCGATTTTAATCAGTTGAACCACCCGGTCGAACCTGCTTCAAAATATTATGTTTAGTCCCAAAATATTCAAACTTTTATTATTTTTCGCTTAGAACCCATAAACTTTTTTAACACAAAACAATATGTCGCTATATAAATATATTATATATATAAGTTTTACTCAAAACGATTATAATGTTTCTGAATTAAGAAAATATGTATTCGTTAGTGCATTTAACTTTCAATAAATTTAAATACGTCCATTTCAAAAATAGATGCGGTAAACGCTAATAAATCTTTTAAAATAAACCAAAATTAGCCCATTTTTATTATTTTGAAATAATCACATTCACGCTAATTTTGTCTTGCGTTCTTCTTAACAACGAAACCATTAATCCCATCTTTGTTAGTTTTTTGCGACAAATAACGTGTGTTGTTAGTTTTATCTCATAACCATGTAATGTTTACTTTTATTTTCATTAAATGTTTTTATACGTTGCTTAATAGATGTTAAAATTTTATACAGACTTTTAGCTTATCATATAAGACAAACCGTTGCGAATCGCATTTTTACCTGCTCACGTTATATTTTAAACGCTACACAAAACACTCACCACAATATCACAAATCATTAATTATCCGACGCTAAAAAAGCGTTGCTTGCATTGCGCGGTCTTCATTTATAAGTGTACAATGACTTGATATTTTAAAATCCACTCTTAAATTAAGAGTGGGGACACAATATTTGTTGTATTATACATTGATGCATTCAAAAAATAAATAAATAAATAAAAATTTACCGATCTCTACTTTCACAGTCTCACCAACCAAATTAACAAGAACCGCAACATTAATTTCACCTATTACCATTCTCTATTAAGTACTAAGCGTGCAAATGCTTTTGCATTCCGTCTCTTTTTGCATGCCATGTGCTACATTTCCATTTTAACTAGTTAAATAAATATTAAAAAAAAAAAAAAAAACTGAGAGTGCGTTTTGGTTTGCTCTCTTTTCATTTTGCACGTACAAATACTTATAGTATTTTGGTTTGCTCTCTATTCACTTTCTGAGCGCATAGACCATGGCGTGCAAAATGCTTTGCACGTATAGACACATGTCAATTTAATAGTCGTTACTTTTAAATAAACTAAGCGGACAAATAACATGGAGTGCAAACTCATTTGCACGCAAATTCACGTGTCACATTAATAACCATTACTTTTAATCAATTATGCGTGCAAATGAGTTTGGAGAGCAAACATTTTTGCACGTAGTGCTACGTGTCACCTTATAATTCAATCCTAATTTGATAAAAATACACGTATAGTAATCATAAGGTAACGCGCAATGATCATGACGTGCAAAACTTATTTGCGTGTATAGTAGATTTTGGTAATACATTTTTCAAAGGTTTATTTTCGTAACACACATGTCTATGCGTTTATTCTGGAAATTTTCACTTCAAATAATGTACTTGATACGGAAATTGGTTCATGGTCGCTTTCGCCAAGAAGTGGATTCTTGACGAAAATTGGTTAAGGCTTGATCTTGTGTACTGTTTCAACTTTTTTATCTTTATTGGATAGATGACTAGGTTTTGGTACATGTTATTCACATCTACATTTTGGGTACTTTTTGACCTTAAGCCCGATTGAACAAACAAATACAATTTTTCAAAACAGGACATAACATGTGAGAAACATGTGACGTGAATATCGCCTTACTTTTTAACTTTTTCTAATGAATTGAAATGGATCATGCTCTTGACATATTGCTCAACTTGTACTTATGGTGTGTATACAAGATGAAACATGTGATATGTCACTTGGGTATAAGCTTATGGAAGTTAACTTCCGCCTTTCAGGTAGTGTGCACAATCCATTGGATTTATCTGAAGAAGAATGGGATAGTACTATGACGACAAACTTGACCGGAACATGGTTGGTATCAAAGTATGTTTGTATACATATGCGTGATGCAAAGCAAGGAGGTTCGATTATTAATATCTCATCTATTGCGGGCCTTAATCGTGGACAATTACCAGGAAGCCTCGCTTATTCTGCTTCAAAAACAGGTGTTGTCACATTGACAACGGTAAACTTTTTACTCCGTATTTGTTTTCAAAATCCCATGACACCTTTTATTGTTATTTATTCTATCTTGGTTCTAACGTTTGGTATCTAAATAATTTGAACAGATAATGGCTATGGAGTTGGGTATGTACAAGATAAGGGTGAACTCAATCAATCCCGGACTATTTAAGTCTGAGATCACAGAAGGTCTAATTAAAAAGGATTGGCTTAAAAATGTGGCTCTAAGAACCGCTCCTTTGAAAACATTTGGCACGGTTGATCCAGCCTTGACTGGACTAGCCAGGTACCTGATACATGACTCATCTGCGTACATCAGTGGCAATGTGTTCATTGCCGAAGCAGGTGCTACCTTACCAGGCGTTCCCATTTTTTCTTCACTTTAGATCCTGGATGCGACAAATTGAAGATCCAAGGCCAACACCATTAACCATACGAACAACTGATTATAGCAAGTTTACGGCTTATACTAGTAAATATAAGTTATAATTAAAGGGGGTAATTTTTTATAAATGTATTTTACTTGACACTTTTTCTAGTTTCGTGTAGCGTACTATTTTTTTATTATTATATTTTTTATGTATTTTTTTTTGTCTAGATCATACTTTTGAATTTCGTTTTTTGTTATCATATTTCGGTTGTTTGTATTATTTGATAATTTTACCCTTACAATTGTGTAGGGGTAAAATTGTCAAAATAATACACAAAACTGAAATAGTATACACCAAAAAGACAAAATTCAAAAATATGATACACTAAAAAGAATTTTTTTTAATAAACTACACAAAATAAAAAAATAAAATAACAAATAATATACATTTTTAAACAATTAGCCATAATGAAAACTCAACATCTATCTAGCTTATTTGTTTTTATTTTTTTTATTGTAAGTTAGTTTCTTTTATACTTTTGAGTATGGTTTATGTAATGCAACTGTATATCGGCCATCAACTGAAATAATATAATCTTAGACGTTTGAGACATTTGACACCAACAACTGAGTTTGTTAGTTAATACCATAATATCATGCGTGATACTGGTTTCTTTTATACTTTTGAGTATGGTTTATGTAATGCAAGTGTATATCGGCTATCCACTGAAATAATATAATCTTAGACGTTTGAGACACTTGACACCAACAACTGAGTTTGTTAGTTAATACTAGAATATCATGCGTGATGAGTCAGGGGCGAATCCATACCGTGTCTATTAATAGCAGGGGCGGATCCACACCGTGGATACCTATGGCATGTCCCACACATGAGTAGGCCATGGAACTATGGAAGAGAATTTTTATGAAATTTTTACATGTTAGCTAATATTAGCATTTGTGCTACATATGCATATTCCTCAAAGCTCAAACCCAAAAACAAAACAAGCCTTGAAGCCCATTTAGTTTAGAAAAAAGCCCAAGTAGTTATTTACTAGTTAAAGACTTGTAGCCTTTTTATAAAACGATACAGCTTTTTTATTATTATTTTTTTTTTAATTATTTTTTTTTAGCAAAGAAAACCATACAGTTGATGATTGATCATTTCTTTGTGGACACAAAAAACTGTTATGTAAGTTGTGTAAACATAGTACTTTTTATTCTATATAAGTTAAATTGTTAAGTAATTTCATTTGCGGCACATATTTAAATTTCTTGGATTCTCCACCAGTTAATAGACATGTCTATTAAATTTATAAGAAAAGTGATTGTTATACCTAATAAGGGCCCGTTTGGTTGTAGGTGGGTTTAGGATTATCATTAGAATTAGGATTGAGATTTGGATTTAGATTTGGGTTTAGATTTAATATAAATAATAAAGTAAAATATATGATATATTTTTATTATTTATTGTATAAGTTGACATAAGATTTAATATTACAATTACTACAGATAAAAAAAACTACAAATATATATAAAGTAGTTGTTGATGAACCGGATACAGAAGAAGGTATGTCGTCTTATTGATTAACTTCGATTATCGGAGTTGTGACGCCTATTGTAGATATCTTCATCTTGTTTCCTCCACTTGATTCATCATAGAAGTTTTCAAACAAACTATCTAACTCGTCCTTTTGAATATGTTTATGTTTTGGTGTTGATAATTTTGGTTTTTGTTCGAATCCTGAACTGCTTTGTTAAGAATCCAGAGTCGTTAGCACGGGTTTTGAACTTTGTTGATCAGAAGCTTCATTAAGTGCGGGTTCTAATCTGACTTGATGAGAAGACATTTCTTCCACTTCTTCGAAATGAACATGGACTGTCTCTTGTATCAGCTTTGTTATTCGGTTGTAAATACGATACGCACTTGATTGTGTAGAATATCCAAGGAATATTCCTACGTCCCCTTTCTCTTTTAACTTCCTGAGGTCATCACGATCATTAAGAGGGTAGCACCGACAACCAAAGGTGCGTAAATATTTTACATCTAGTTTACATTCTTGAAGGATGTGATATGGGGTTTTGTTGAGTCGTTTGTTTATGATAGATCGGTTTTGTGTGAAACATGCAGTGGCATCTGCTTCAAACCATAGATTTAATGGAACATTTGTGGAGGTGAGCATTGTTCTAGCAGCTTTTACTAATGTACGGTTTCGTCTTTCAACTACACCATTTTGTTTAGGAGTTTAAGCTACTGATCTCTGATGAGTAATGCCGATTGAATCAAAGAAGCTCTGAAGAGTCTGATTCGTGAACTACGTTCCATTGTTAGTACACACAATTCGGACTGTAGTTAGTAAACCAACTTGTGTTCTTTTGAGAAACTTTGTATTACATCGAGAGTTTTAGCTTTAAAAGCAAGAAAGTGAACCCAAGTGTAACGTGAGTAGTCATCCACAATAACCGATATATACTTCTTCCCATTTCGACTTACAACCCGCATTGGTCCACGCAAGTCCATATGCAATAGATGCAAAGGGGCAACGAAACTAGGTTTGGGTTTGGATTTGAGTGTTGCACGAGTCATCTTCCCTAATTCACATGCAGAACAAAGATGATCTTTCTTGAAAGTTAATTTGGGCAATCATTTGATTAGGTTGTCGTGTGCAAGGTCGTTTAACGTTCTGAAGTTCATATGTGAGAAGCGAAGATGCCATAGCTGTGTTTTTCTTTTCTATACTTACTGTTAGGAATTAGAAATGCACGTCATCGAATCGAAATATAAGTATAATTAAAGAGTCGGTCACCTCAAGTATGTGTAATCGTTAGAAAGCTCGTAGTCGTAGTTCTTTATATTAAGTAGTATTTAGTTAAGTAACACCGTGGAGGACTGGACGGTCTTTACCCACCGTATGCCTCGATCCACACCGATGTGTGGCGATTTATGTAAGACTATAAATACTCTCTACCTTCCAAGGTAGAGAGTTGGAGCTCATAATAATATCTTTCACTTTCTCTCACTAAGTTCCCTAAACCTCTAACTTTCTCTCTAGAATTCCATTTATACGCCACTTTGTGTTATGGTTTGATGTGTATGTGAAAACTTATATCTAACAATTGGTATCAAGAGCCATGGTTAGATCATATCTTGCACATCTTTGGATTTCTAGTGGTTTTAGGTGGTTTTGAGTTTGAAAAGTTTAGTGGTTTTTGCATCATTTGGTTGATTTCTTGTGTTAAAGTGTGGTTTTGTTAGTACTTTTATGTTTAGAATCATCACAAGTGTGTAGGTTTTCATTTGGTAAGCTTGAATCATCTTGGTTGGGTTGTTTTGGATTGAAAAGTGATGTTTATGTGGTTTTTCTTGCTAGCGACTTAACTCACTGGATTACTTTCTTCATAGCGACTTGCTTTACAAATTTGTAGCGAGTTACGCTTTAGACCTAGCAACTTAGATCTAGCGATTTACAAGACAAGTAGTGGACTCTCCACCACGGTAGCGACTGGTGGTAGCGACTTGGTCCAGAGCGAGTTGCTCTTTAGCGACTTGTATCTTTAGCGACTTGAGTAGTGAATTGTCGCCAAAATTTTGCTAGCGACTGAGGCTTAGCGAGTTACTACTTAGCGACTTGCATTTGTCTAGCGACTGGGACTCTAGCGACTTAGTGGTGTAGCGAATTAAGTGTTAGCGACTTGGTGCATTATCTTCTAGCGACTTGGGTGATTGTTTACGGTTTTCTTGATTTAGTAAAACCGTGAAAGAATCTATTTCTCGGTTTAATCATAGAGTTATAAAATCCGTATTATCTCGTTAACATGTCTACCAACGCTCCTACTATCATCTCCACTCACTGCAGAGGATGTTCAAGCACCGGGTCGACACTGCCCACCCATGCTTGACAGAATCGACTACGATTCTTGGGCTCAACGAATCGATTGTATCGCCTTGAAAGGAAAATGGTGTCAACATTCTCAAATCCATTGATGAAGGACCATATCGAGTTGAGACGACTAGAGACATACTTGATACTAATGAAGATGGTACTCTGCTTACGGAATGGATGACCTAAAATGTATGATGAGCTTGATGATAAGGATAAAAGAGATTCGATGCGATATCGTGGCTTCAAACATTGTTCTTCAAGGTCTTCCTAAAGACATCTACAAGTCGATCAATCATAACACCGATGCAAAGGCGCTTTGGGATAATGTTAAGATGCTTCTCTCGTGTTCGTAATTAACTATGGAAGACAGAGAATCCCAACTCTATGACGAATTTGAACACTTCAAGATGAAACCGATGAGAATGTCTATGAGTACTATGTGAGATTTCATAAGTTAGTAAATGACATGAGGAACATCGAATGACTATGCCTAACATTCACCGAACTCAAAATTTGTGAACAACATGAATCCCGAATGGCACAAGTTTGTCACCACGCGAAGCTCACTAAAGGATTGAAGAATACAAACTATGAGCAACTCTATGCCTTCCTCCTTCGTAATGAGAGACATGCTATGTTTGAAAAATTGATTCTCAATCGCTCAAAACCAACCAGTGGAGAGACAAGCTCGCCTAATGACTCAACCGCTTTCTACTCAAACATCGGAATCACAACCAAAGCATCACAAGTCATACCTTGGGTAATGGTAATCACAAACTCATTCCCGATCCTATGTTCAAACAAGTCGATGTCGATGCACACGCTGGTAACTTCATTAATCAACTAGCTCTTCCGATTAGTCAAAACATGAATTCTCCCACAAACCAACAACAACCTTAGAACAAAGATCTAACCCACACAATCAAGCCACCGTTAAAGATGGAAGGATCGTGGTGCAACCAGCTCAGAAAGACAATATGATCGTGGAAGAGGTGGAGTCGAGAGGTTATGTTGGCAACCGTAATCGAGGAAGGAATGGTAACCAAGGTCAAGCTAAGCCAATCAAATGTTATAACTGTGGTGGTGAGGGACACATTGCAAGGAACCGCACATCTCCAAAGCGCCCACGTACGCCGACACTTCGAGATAAGATGTCACCGCACAAGCTCGTGACAATGGTGCCGCTGATGAAGAGGAATTGTTGCTTTTGCCGAGGGCAATGCCAAGACCTATGATGCGATGTGGATGAGCAATTTATTCAGAGATAGGTCACAATCATTAGAATGCCTTTCAAGTCGCCGATTGTGATGCATACGACTTTGATGTGGATGATGGACCTACAGACACACAATTTTTATGGCTAGCATTTCTCCAATGGTTTCTCCCAAGGTCTATTCTTCACCACTAGCTGGCCCATCCCAAGACAAACTCATCTCGAGGTATTAAACTATACGATATCGTCGATGTGCAATGATGCATGACAAAGTACAATCAATCGAAACTATTGAATCAATGTTGAAAATATGGGTAATATCGATATTATCCCATATGATCAATACGTGAAACAAAGTGAAAGTGAAGGTGTACCAAGTGATGCATCTTCCGCAACAACAATGACTATGTTTTGATGAATACACCGCATGCCCCTCGATGATTCTCGTAATTTCGAACTAAATGCCTATAAAGAACGTGTTGCTATTTATGAACAACGTGCAAAATTTGAGTTGACCACTCGTGAGCAGTGAAATGGATGACCAAGCACGATAAATCATTAGAAAAAGTAACTTTAGAGAAGAAGTATTGAAACAAGAATTAAATTCCTTGCAAGAAAAACTTTCTAAAACAAATAAGCAAAACAAGAACTTCAAGAAAATGTGAAAATGCTTAAGCAAGAATTTAATGCAAAGGAATCAAAACTCTTGAGAGACTTTTCTAATCTGAAAACTTTGAAAACAAGCTTGAAAACAAGTTGTACATACAAGGAAACACCATTCGATCGCTTCACATGGTCACTAAACATAGAGTTCTAAGCGATAAGCATAGTGTTCCCATTATAGATAAACCCAACCCCGAGTACGGAAAGATAGCAAAAGCAATTCAAAGTGTGATCTATGATGGAAATGAGATTCTTAAACCTAGACAGAAACCTAGTTGCGTTGAGTGCACCGAGGAAGATAAGAAATCGATGAAGTCACTAGGAAAGGATGAACAAAAATTAGATAACCCTAAATGCAAAGAGAAAAAATAATTATCACTCCCCATGACTACAAGAAGGAAAACTGATTTCCTTGAACATGTTTAAGCCTCGACATTGTTGACTCCAACAAGTTTTCTCGAAAAAGGATTTAGATAAGGTAAAGTCGAAAATATTGTTGAAACAAACCCCCTTTTGGAAAATGCCTAGAGCGACTGTGTATCCTCCTAATACACCAATGCATCTTGTTCCTAGAAAATTGCCACTAAAAGCAAGACCTTAATTAGCCAATATGTTATATTTCAACTATTTGTTGATTTTGAGAAAACTTGCAAGAAAAGGATCACACCCATCGGTATAACGGAAGGAGAAAGGGTTTTGAGCAAATGAAAGAATGTTATTTAACCGAGGTCATGCCTTTCTTTAAACTTCGAAAGATCACTTTGAGAGTCTTAAAAGGGATAGAAACCGATATCAAGGGAATGGAAAAGGAATTTGATGCAATGGTAGTTGAAGTTAGTGATTATGAGCGCACTAAAATATAATGAGATTGAGAGGAAGAACTTGCATACCTTAAATGAGACTCTTATTATCGAATGTGTTGCTCAAGATATTTTTTCACCGCTTCAAAATGCTCTATTAATGCTTCCAAATTTCATGAACTATCTCAAGGTGTCTCGAAAGTCTCCCATGATCGTGTCATTGAGCTTGAAAAATCTAATTCTAAACTAAACGAGAAAATTGAACCGATGATCACGACAATTTGGTTAAACATTTTTCTAAACTAGAAGTTGAGTATTTTAATTTACAACTAAAATATCAACATCTTAAAGAAAATGTCAAAACTTCAAATATCAAGACATCATCGATGCTCCGTAGTTTGATGCGCTTTTCAAATTAACAAACGTGATGAATGATTCAAGCTCAAGCAACACAATCGTAAAGTTGAAAGCCCAAATCTCTCAACTAAAGGGTCAAACGAACAATATGACAGCTCCCAAATGCCTCCTCCTTTAGATTCTCGAATTCTCAAACGTTTCATCTTCAAAACCTAGTAAATGCTTTACAAAAGGAAAACGAAAGTTTTTAGAAGAAAATGAAAAGGTTAAACGTCATTTCAATGAGTTATTTGAATCAATTAAAGTCACTCAGAACAAAAATAACGAACAAATAGCTTCATTGCAAAAGGAAATTGAGAATCAAGAGTCGTAAAAGGAAAATGCCAATGACCAATGGGGAGAATGTTGTATCAAAGGTTCACTCTTGTAATAAATATGCTTTATCCGTGACATATGTCCCTCCTCATCTAAGGAACAACAAACTCGCTATTCAAACATACTTCTCATCCCTTAAGGATTGCCTAGAATGTCTCGTGAGATTGTTGAAGAGGATAAGCTAGAGAAACCTCATGATAATGCAATTGGACATGCATGCTTATATGCCAAACGATCTCAAGAAATCTTAGAATGCTTGATCACAATATGCCCAAAGTCATTAGGTGAGAGAGTTAATCCTTTGATTCCATGCTCGATGCCTAATGCCAAGTATGATATGCATTCGATTCCCAATGTTTTGAATGTGAACCGTAGTGTGCCTTTAAGTAGTTTAGATTCCAGATCCGCAATGCTAAGAAAGAGAACTCAAGTGTGCCTTCTAGGAGTACAAATCTCAAGACTCTAGTTTTAAGAAAGTGAACCTTAGTGCACCGCATGTAGTTCGCACCCAAAGACATCTAAACAGTGATGCAAAGAGTAGTTAAACCAACTAATGTTCCCATTCCTCTACAGAGTAATCATGACATTAAACGGAGCAGTCAAAGTCTCAAGACAATACAAGGAATGATAGGACCTCTCAAGCTAAGAATGTGCACCGAAGAGAGTAGAAGAACAATCTAGGAACTTTAAGCTTGAATTGAATAAAACGAATCGTGTTGATTCTAGTATTAGCCATAGGCGCATCGTAATTAATTCAATTCGATACTATTTGCAAACCTTGTACCGATGTCCGCTTGAATTTCGCTTCAAATCATGAATGTGGTGTTAATGTTCGCCTAATGATGTTAATTGTCCGCTTAATATTGTTAATGCAAAAATTCATGCTAAGAAGGCTAAAAGGCAAAACGAAAGAAAGTTAGAAAACAAAGGAAACCCACAGAAGAACATTCAAGAAATTAGGCTTTTATTGATACCGCTGGTCATAAGACTAATCGATAATGCCCACTAGAAAATGGATGCCTCACCGGTAGAACTATTCCTTAAGAAGTGATCACACCGTGAATGTGGCTAATACGTACACTAGTATCGCATCTATTCACAATGATTCCATTGCCTCACTCTTATCTCCGATATGAATGCTTCTATTTCGATGCGGGTGTTCCAAACATTGTTACTAACCAAATGGAACCCATTCTTGCATGGGGATCCCAATTATCCAGCTTATCCATTCTTGTCTCAGTTCAACCGCAGATCGCTCAAATCGCTCGTGGTACCGGACTCAGCCGCTCCAAGCATATGACCGAGACCGGTCGCGCTCATGAACTTCGTGAGCAAATTCATCGGACCGTTAGATTTGGTAATGATCATTTCGGTGCTATTATGGGTTATGGAGATTATGTTGTTGGTGATAGTGTCATCTCTAGAGTTTACTATGTGGAAGGTTTGGGTCATAACTGCTCTCTGCTGGTCAATTCGTGATTCGATCTAGAAGTAGCCTTCGTAAAACATACCGCTTTGTTAGAGATCTTAATGGTAAGGAACTATTAAAAGGAACTCGTGGCTCAAATCTTTACACCATCTCTATCGATGACATGATGAGGGCTCTCCAATCGCTTGTTATCAAAGGCTTCAAAACAAAGTCATGGTTATGGCATCGCTGTCTCAATCACTTGAACTTCGCACCATCAACGATCTTTCCGTAAAGGACTTAGTTGTAGGTTTACCTAGACTAAAGTATGAAAAGGATCATCTTTGTTCAAAGATGCCAATTGGGTAAAGCAAAAGTTTGCCCACAAACCCAAACCTACTAACTCACACGTAAGTTCTTCATATGATTCATATGGATTTATGTGACCAATGAGGGTGCGTAATATCTTTGGGAAGAAATATGTGTTAGTTGTGGTTGATGATTACCTAGATTCACCGGTCAAGTTCTTAAGGACAAAGGATGAAACTCCCGATATCATCATCAAACTCATCAAACAAATGCAGTTCGACTTAACAAAACCGCCGTAATTATCGTAATGCATAATGGAACCGAGTTTGTCAACAAACAACTTAATGAATTCTATGAAAGCGTTGGAATCACCATCAAAGAAGTGTTCCACGAACTCCTCAACGTAACGGTGTAGTTGAAAGACGAAATCGAACTCTTGTTGAAGCCGCTAGAACAATGCCGATTTACTCAAAGGTTCCAATGTTTCTCCGGGTCAAGCAATCGCCATCGCATGCTACACACAAAATCGGTCCCTAATTCACACCGTATATGGAAAAACTCCATATGAACTTGTCCACAACAAAAACCTAATCTCTTTCCTTCGTGTGTTTGGTGCATTGTGTTATCCAACCAATGAGGTCAAGACTTAGGCAAACTTAGGGCTAAAGTCGACATTGGAGTATTTGTAGGATATGCATCAAACAAAAGGGATACCGAATTTACAACAAAAGAACCCAAATATCATGGAAACAATTCACGTTACGCTTGATGAGTCGACCGTCAAATGGCTCCTAGACACTCCACCAGACCCGCACTTCAAAACAATCCCATTGGTTCATCTCTTGTTCCAAATTCTTCTCAAGAAACTCCATATGTACCTCCATCCAAGATGATTTAAAGAAATTGTTTGATCCTATGTTTGATGAACTGTATGATTCAATTACTAATGAGGTGTTGATCCCTACAATGAGGATGCTCATATTCCCGTGAATGAAGTCAATCCATCGCCTCAATATCTTTAAGTCAAGAAGCACCGCCACGATCCTTCGCCTCATCAACAAATCATCATCCTTCAAATGTACATCATGGAAATGTTTCGCATCAATGATGAAGTTAATCCCTTTGCTACCCCTCAAGATGCTCCATTTGAAAACATATTTGCTCTCGAATCATCATCGTAACCATCTTCTTCGTGAGACATCGACTCGCCTACTTCGCCCCTCAACAACCGCCACACGAACACCTCGTAAAATGGACTCACGATCATCCATTAGACAACATCATTGGTAATCCTCTCGCCTCAGATCAACCCGAAACAACTTGCAACCGATGCCTTATGGTGCTTCTTCAACTCCGCACTATCTAAGATCGAACCAAAAGATGTTAAACCGCCATGAATGAAGATAGTCGGTTCAATGCCATGCAAGATGAAATTCATGAGTTTGATCGCCTTGATGTATGGGAGTTAGTACCGCCCCAGATCGTGCTATGATTATAGCTCTTAAATGGATCTTCAAAGTGAAACTTGATGAGCATGGTGATGTGTTGAAGAACAAGGCTCGATTAGTTGCTAAAGGATACCGCCAAGAGGAGGGTATTGATTTTGAAGAATCTTTTGCTCCTGCTGCTCGAATCGAGGCAATCGTAATCTTTCGCTAATGTCGCTAGTAAGAACATGGTAGTCTATCGATGGATGTGAAACGGCATTTCGAACGGAGATCTTAAAGAAGTCGCTCACGCCGCCCAACCCAAGGATTTGTGAATCAAGAGCATCCTACTCACGCTTATCGTCTCAAGAAGGCTCTTTACGGTTTAAAGCAAGCTCCAAGGGCATGGTATGATACATCACAAAGTTTCTTCTATCAACCGGATTCAAGAAAGGAGCAGCTTGATCCTACATTGTTCACCGTGAAGTCGCAAACATTTAACTCATGTTCAAATTTATGTTGATGATATTATTTTGCCTCGATGCACCCAATGGAATGTGATCGTTTTCTAATGAAATGAGTTCAAAATTTCAAATGTCAATGATGGGACAAATGTCATTTTTCTTGGGATTACAAATTTCACAAAGTCCCGAGGCATTTTCATAAATCAATCTAAATATGCAACCGAGATCTTAAAGAAATTTGATTTGATTCAAGTGACCTCGTGACACCCCATGATTGATCGAACCAAACTAGATGAGGACCACTCGGGATCATGATTGACCAAACGAAATATCGTAGTATGATTGGATCCTCGATGTACCTCACGCCTAGTAGACCGACATCTTGTTCATTGCTTGCATGTGTGCTAGATACCGTGCTGCCTACTAAAAGGCACCTTGAAGCGCTTAAACGGGTCTTTCGGTATTCCAAGGAACCATCAATATGGGACTATGGTACCAAGGACACCGGTATGTCACTAACGGCCTATGCAGATGCCGATCATGCAGTTGTCAAGATACACGTCAAGTACATCCGGAGGTGCTCGCTTTTGGGTGATAAGCTTGTGAGTCGGTCTTCAAAGAAGCAAATGAGTACTTCTATTTCTCTACAGAGGTCGAATACATAGCCATGTCATCTTGTTGTGCTCAAATCTTATGGATGAGATCTCAATTATCCGACTATGGCTTTGAATTCAACAAAATCCTCTCGCATCGTGATAATAAAGTGCTATTGCTCTCATGCAACAACGCTCAACACTCAAGAGCAAAGCATATCGACATTCGACATCATTTCATCGTGAACAAGTGGAAAAGGTGTGGTGGAACTATATTTTGTGAGGTCCGAATATCGCTAGCGACATCTTCACCAAAGCTCTTCCAAGAGAACGCTTTGAGTTTATTCTTCCACGCCTTGGTTTGAAAAGCCTTCAACCGTAAACTCTCAAACGCCTTTAGGAGGAAGACGAGGAGTAAAGGTCTATCTTCATCTATCTCTTGTAAATATTTATTCGAAAAACAAAATACAAAATTATAAAACTCTCAAAAATCAAATAGAAAATTATAAAACTTTCAAAATCCATAAAATCAAAAATTCAAAATCTTCAAAAATATTGTCTATTTGTCATGTTTTTCTCGGTTCGATAATATCTACGGTTTTGTGATGTCATTCAAAGAATGACACGGGTCTTTAGATGTTGTTCGAATTCTAAAAAAAAAAAAAAAAAAAAAAAAATCAAAAAATATTTTTGGGAGAAAGAGAAAACATGGTTTATTGTCATTTTCGTGCAATAACCCGGTTTTAAAAGAAAGAACAGAGCCATGTTTTACCATGTTTTCAAATTCCATGCTCGATTCTATAAACATTTATCTCATTGAAACCAAATGCTTTGAAAAATAACTCGGTCTCTATTTTTGATAATCATCGACTTATTTGTCAAAATCTCTATCTCTCAATCAACAACCTATGTCATTGATTGAGGGGAGAATGATTTCAATTAAATTAAAAAGTTATTTGGCATTAAATTGTTTTCAAAAGATATTCATGCATGTTTTATCAATGGAGTTTAAAGTCTTAAAATCCGATCCTTATCGCTTAAAACGCTTTCATAATCAAGTCACAATTCCCTTAAAGCTTTCAAAATCAATTTAAATCAATAAGAGATCACAAATCTCAAATGATTTGATAATTGTGATCGGGGAGAATGTGTGATTTAAATTGGATTTAAACCGATAATTCGGTAAATGGTTTTATAAGGATGTACATGCTATCCCGCCCACATGTGACAAACGATTTCAAATTTTCCATGCACATGTTGAGGGGAGCATCTATCTTAAACCTATGATTTGTAATGTGATCAACTTATCTCATGTGCAAGTTCCTCTAGTATGTGCAAAACTCTTTTCAAACCTCGAGGCACATATCGAGGGGGAGCAAATTCATGAAAACCTCATCCTTCCCGGAAATGCTTTATCTTCTTGATTTGATCAGGGAAGTGATGTTGATATCTTTTAGAAAATGGTAATCAAAGAAGTAAATTCTTCCTCTTGCCTCCGTGTGCAAAACGATTTCAAGCATTTGATGCACATGTTGAGGGGGAGCACTCGTTCTAAAAATATCAAACACAATTCAGGTACAAAATGCTTTGATAATATATCACAAGTATCTGAACTGATTTTCAAATGGTTTTCAATTGGTTCCATATGGCAGATGAACAATACAAAAAAAAAAAAAGACCTACCAACTTTACTTTATGTATGGTGATATAAGGATGATAAGGTTAGGTTTTGTTCCCATGATCCGCCGTAATCGAGGGATCTACCCAGGACAATCCACTAGTTAGTGTAGAAGTCCTTAGGTATGATGATAAAAGGAGAAAAGTGAGATATGGGAAGAGTGCGGATCGAGACCGAGCTAGTATCGAATAAACCCAACAAGGTTCTAGCTATGAAGTCTCGGTAAGCAATCAAGGGTTGAAGAATTAAAAGAATTGAATGAGAAAAGGGTGAAAACAAATAGCCTCCATTTATTCAACCTTAGGCGTAAACCGGTTCAATTCATATGCTACCGATGGTAACATCGGTATTGAAGACAAGACGTCATGGACCCAAAGGACGCACCGCACTTCAACTTTCCAAACCACTCAAGTTCCTCTTAAAAGGACTTGTTTCATTCTCACGGGAACCGACATTATCTATCGACTTTCTTTTAGAGATGGTTGATATTGAAGAAGGAGACCTCTCCCTAGTCTCCCAGACAGATCCAAATATGCACAAATTGAGTCTAGAGCCACGAGATCATCAATAAATCTCATTAGGACACTTTCAATGAAGACTCTCTGCTTCACACAATGTGGAAAGAGAGATTATATCTTGAGTCCCACGATTATCCTTGTGGTATTGCCGTAATATCCGAGTGATGTGTATACATATTCACTATGAAGATGGAAAGCCTTCGAGCCAACATCAAACAAGCTCCCGGTAGGTGGCATGTGAGATCTAATATATAGATCAACCATGTGACAACCGAATGTAAACAATGGGGCGATTCAATCTCTTGAATCAATCTCGGTTCGAGTTATGGATTGACGGATACCTTTGAAAACCGGTCTTTGTGCATAAAACTCTTTTCTTTAGCACATCGACCGTGTACTCATTTTTCAAACCAAAAGGTGTTTTATGATTGATAATTGATTTTCAACAAAACCTTCGTTGTATTGCAAAACAATTTTATTGAGCAATACACGATTGTTTTTCAAATCTCTTTCATCAATCGCTGGACTTAAAATTACCGTTCACTCACTCCGTGTTGTCTTCTTTGAGACGTTCCGTTTGAGAACAACTAGAACAACGCGAAACCCCGTCAAGGAGATTCTTAGGAATCCTACCGATCACAGTAAGATTGTAATCGATCAACGGGAACCGTGGGCGTGTACCTCAATTCAACGAAGTGGTCAAAGACACTTTCGCGCGATTTATTGCTAATCGTTGTATGCGTGTACACCCGACGCTTGCGGTGATCGTAATGAAGCGGTCAATCCATAGCCGCATGCTCACTTAACACATTCAACTCAAAAGAAATCATGATTAGTACATCAATGATTCGATATTGTAACTCCATGCTTCGCTACGCCGCGCCAATATCATGAATCAACAAAAGCTTCCGCCACTCGATAAGAAAACATCATGATCCGTGATGTGAGCATGTCGGTCCTAAAGTCACAACATCACATAATACCAACACCACAAAGGATGTCTCGTAGATTGTTGATAGTGATGATCTCAAAAGATGGCTCAAATTTATTATCACGTGGATCAAGAAAAGACCTCCACTTGGAGTAACCAAACATGCAATGTGAAGAATCAATGACTACGAGCTTAGAGCAAAGGACTACATCAAGAATGCAAGATCAATTGTTAATGTATTATCTAGTTGTATTCAATGTAATTTTGGTACATGATTGAGGTGACCTCCTTGGGGAGATTGTTAGAATTAGAAATTCCGTGTATTAAAGAGTCGGTCACCTCAAGTATGTGTAATCGTTATAAAGCTCGTAGTCGTAGTTCTTTATATTAAGTAGTATTTAGTTAAGCAACACCGTGGAGGACTGACGGGTCCCACCGTGATGCCCGATCCACCCATGTGTGGCGATTTATGTAAGACTATAAATACTCTCTACCTTCCAAGGTAGAGTTGAGCTCATAATGTCACACCCCAATTTACCTGCTTTGGCGAATGGAATTCGGGATTGTATAGCACCACAATCACAGTTATATTGAACGACCTAAAGTGTCGTTTGGAAAACACATCGTTTGATTTAATAAAACAATCAGAGTTACAAAGTATAGGTCCCAAAAGTTTATAAAGTTTGCGGAAATATAAATATAATACAAGTCCAAACGATGGTTTTGAAAGAAAATGCATTATGTACAATGATGTAAGCCGACGCCGCGACTCAAAAGGTGGTTCCTTAACCATGCCATGATGATAATGCCTTAGTTACCTGAAAATACATTGCTAAAACGGTCAACAATAATGTTGGTGAGAAATCATAGGTTTATGTAAATGTTTTATACGACTACGCAAGTATAGATCAGGCATGACAATCATGTCACGTAAAATGTTACAGGTATGACAATCATGTCACATAAAATGTTACAATTGCTTAAGCGCATGATACCAAGTTCGATCGATGTATGCCCCAACAGAGTGTCTTGCCAAACAACTCTAATAATGTTTATGAATGAAATGCATCCGTATGACTAGTTGGGATTCACCAACCCGGATGGAGGCGTCACCCTCGATAGATCTATCCACTCCACACGCTCCTAGGAAATTAACGGCTCATGCATATGAAGTGGGGACTTTAATCGGCAACGTAACTCAAGCAATGTAAATGAATTTAACATACTTGGTATCGTAATAAAATGTTGTGCAATGTATTCTCCCCGTAGGTTTGAAATAATGTAAAACTTGTAAACGGGCTATGAAAACTCACTTGATAAACCGGTATGATGACAAGAGTGAGGACACTGAGGTATAGCGTGATGTTTTAATCTGGACCTATTACGAATGATATGACATGTAATGAGTTATGATGTTATGATATGCATGCATTTCGTATGTTATTTATACCATTTGCTTGAAAATAATACTTATCGTCGAAAAATACTCTTTTGACGTCTTGACCATTCTTAAATCACTTTACAAGTTTTTACGTCAAAATGTCATCCTACAATGGTTTCGTAATGATTTGTAGTGAAATTTTCACTTTTCGTCAGAAATAAAGTCGTCGAAATTTTATGAAATTGACAAAATGGCTTCAAAAACTAGTCGAAATGGTGTGCGCCGATCATTAGGAAACGAACTCGATAGCTTTAGAAAGTTTGTATCAAAATCTAGAAGTTTCGATTCGGAGTTTTCGACATAAAGGTCTCGAACATAAAGATAATAAGGGTTAAAGATGGTGATTTTGTCTAATTGTTGTGTAAAAGTGAGTTTCGCAAAGTTTAAGCATCCGAATAATTTATTAAAACCGAATTCGTGGATCGAATTCCTTTTTGGTTGGGCGAATGTGACAACTCGCAATTTCAGGTTATTTCTCGAAACAATTCATGCTTCACTATTTCAACATTTATCGTAAACTAGGTTTACGTGTTCCAAATTCGCGTAACCTTAATGGTTTAGCGGCAAATTCATGATCATATCATCACGAACATTTCTTATGGACTAAGTTTAGTCTACACTTCATTAACATCATTTGCATCATATTAGTTCATTCATGACATTGCATTTCATATTAAACGCGTAAAATTTTATATTAAATAAACGTTATCGCGTGAGTTATTATTTTGAACATTTAATCCGTTATTTCTAAAAATGATCCCGATATATTTTTATACTTATGTTTAGTTTATAAAACTATATTTTTAGTTTACCTAGTGTTTTAAATTTATTTTGTATATAAATTGTTAAATTTATATTATTACGACATTCTTTCTTAAAAACTACACGATAATTATTATATCACTCAAATTTTACAAGGAATGTATTTTTACAATTTTTATAATATCATTATACTCTATTTTGATCTATTAAAATTTACTTGTACCTAAAAGCTACCATTTACCTTACAAGTTAATTATACCTACACATTTTACTTATACATTTTATCAAATATTACACATTATAAATAAAATATATATATATATATATATATATATAAAGATACAATCCCCCATATCCGCCATGGGGGGATGTATCCTAGTTGGTGATTTTTTTTCTTTGATTGTATAAACTTGTACACTACTTAAAGTCTTCCTCCATTCATTTCACTTATTCATCCTCATTATTATCAAGTCTAGAAAAGCTTTTTCTCTCTTGGTTTTGCTTCTTCTTCAACCGGCCATTCAAAGGGTTATCAAGGGATCACAAAATTTTTATCAAGCTCAAGTTAATTACAATCTAGATAACACTCTTTATAAGGTTTTGAAATAAAAACCTAGAGTGTTTAGGTTAAACCTTGGTTCTAATCACCTCATCAAGTTACTTGTAAGCATATCATATATATTCTTCATTTTTCTTTATCATTACATATGTATTTTATCATTTTCATAGCAAACATGCATGACTTATGTTGATTTATACCATTTTTACATGATTTTTAGAGTTATATATATATAAAGTCATCCTATAATTATCCCCTTGGTATACTTTGGTCTTGATGATGTTTAGGAACCCATGACACCCTAAGAAGGTGTATGGTAGGATTAGATTAGCTTTGGAGTTGATTTGAAGGGATTAGAATAGGTTTAGTACGAGAAAAACTATTTTCGATAAGTATAAAAAGTGTTCTGTCCTTGTTTTGATTTTCTGGAAAATCCGACAGTAGGCACGAAATTTTGGCCTTGATATTTAGAAAATATACTTTAAAACGAATCCGTGGCCGCTTGAACGGATTAAAACGGAGATATAACGAAGAAGTTATGGATTTTTAAAGTTTGACGACGAAATATATATTTTTCAGAAATTTCAGCAACATGTTTTTGGTTAGTACGAGTCAAAAACGAGTCCTAAGCTTCACAAATTATTTCGACTTGTCAAAAATATGTTAGTATACTTTGATACGAAGCTAAGGACGTATTATACGTAGAAAACGGATTTGAAACGACTAAGATATGCCCGTTTTCATAAAAATTGCCGTAACTATTATTTTTAGAAAAACTATATTATTTTTACGAGATAAGTATTACGGTAACTAAAACGACCATGTTGAAGGCAGTTTTTAACAATGATGTGGAACTTTTTGTAACGAAATGTCTTCTAATAAAATCAAGATCACCAAGCATATTTTCTAAAATGACTAACCGTTTGTATAGCGGAGTTTTAATAAATTATTTACGGATGCTTAAACTTTGCCGAAACTCACTTTTTACACAACAATTAGACAAAATCACCATCTTTAACCCTTATTATCTTTATGTTCGAGACCTTTATGTCGAAAACTCCCGAATCGAAACTTCTAGATTTTGATACAACTTTCTAAAACTGTCGAGTTCGTTTCCTAACGATCGACGCACACCATTTTACGACTAGTTTTTCGAAGCCATTTTTGTCAATTTCATAAAATTTCCGACGACTTTATTTTACGACGAAAAGTGAAAATTTCACTACAAATCATTACGAAACCATTGTAGGATGACATTTTGACGTAAAAACTTGTAAAGTGATTTAAGAATGGTCAAGACGTCAAAAGAGTATTTTTCGACGATAAGTATTATTTTCAAAACTCGCAAATGGTATAAATAACATACGAAATGCATGCATATCATAACATCATAACTCATTACATGTCATATCATTCGTAATAGGTCCAGATTAAAACATCACACTATACCTCAGTGTCCTCACTCTTGTCATCATACCAGTTTATCAAGTGAGTTTTCATAGCCCCGTTTTACAAGTTTTTACATTATTTCAAACCTACGGGGGAGAATACATTGCACAACATTTTTATTACGATACCAAGTATGTTAAATTCATTTACATTGCTTGAGTTACACGTTGCCAGTTAAAAGTCCCCACTTCATATGCATGAGCCGTTAATTTCCTAGAAGCGTGTGTGTGGATAGATCTATCGAGGGTGACGCCCATCCGGGTTGGTGAATCCCAACTAGTCATACGGATGCATTTCATTCATAAACATTATTAGAGTTGTTTGGCAAGACACTGCTGGGGCATACATCACGGAGCTTCGATCATGCGCTTAAGCAATTGTAACATTTTATGTGACATGATTGTCATACATTGTAACATTTTTACGTGACATGATTGTCATGCTCGATCTATACTTGCATGTAGTCGTATAAAACATTTACATAAACCTATGATTTCTCACCAACATTATTGTTGACCGCTTTAGCAATGTATTTTCGGTAACTAAGGCATTATCATCATGGCATGGTTAAGGAACCACCTTTTGAGTCGCGGCCATTACATCATTGTACATAATGCATTTTCTTTCAAAACCATCGTTTGACTTGTATTATATTTATATTTCCAAAACTTTATAAACTTTGGGACCTATACTTTGTAACTCGATTGTTTTATTAAATCAAACGATGTGTTTTCCAAACGACACTTTAGGTCGCTCAATATAATCATGATTGTGGTGCTATGACAATCAATCCCTGTGAATTCCATTCACGCAAAATGTAAATTGGGGTGTGACACATAATAATATCTTTCACTTTCTCTCACTAAGTTCCCTAAACCTCTAACTTTCTCTCTCTAGAATTCCATTTATACGCCACTTTGTGTTATGGTTTGATGTGTATGTGAAAACTTATATCTAACATTGCTTGTAGAAGCAACAGATCCATGCATATTTAAGTCATTACATTCATCCATTCACTTAGAGCATTTTTTTATTGAAAGCTTTAAAATTTCTAGGTTTTTCTACTACTGCAGTGAAAGTCTGAGAGGCACTAGTCTTCAAAAAACTGATCTTAGATGGTCTCTCCTTGGTCATGCAAAAGATCCATGCATAGTTAAGTCATTACATTCATCCATTCACGTCTAAAGAATCTTGGTCATGTTTTCCATGGTTCTAAAAGGCTCGCAAAGGCATAAGGTTTGGTCATGCCGCCACGCCGCATTATGTCACGTCTTTTTGGAAATTCGATATATATGAAATATGATATAAGTATATAAATATTTTCATATTTTGTGCCGCCTAATACAACGTCTTATAAACGCAAAAGCTTTGTCTCGCTCGTAAAGGCGTGAGACTTGGTCATATTGACACGCCACGCCACGCCATGCGCTATTTATAAAATTGTGTTTTTCATATACATTCTGGTCAACTTATATATGTACAATATGATTTATCAAAAGAAGTCATTGTTACATAAAGGGATAATGACTTTTAAATGTATCCAAGTTGCCATTTTTTACTGAATTGTGTATCATTTTTTTTCCTAACAAATGTATTGAACTTGCTAATCCCACCTATCTTAACACTTGACGAGGTTTTTGGTTAGAGTAATTACATAAATCGTCCTTGTGGTTATGACCAAATTGCAAGTTTTGTCTTAACAACCGTTTAGCCAATGATTATTTGTAACGTTAGTCCTTTATGCTAACAGCCGTTTCTAAATTACTTAAAATTTAGTTTTCATAAAAATAATTCTTTTCTACACGGTCTATACACATTTTTATACACGGTTTTACACACGTTTTTATACACATTTTTATATATGTTTTTATGCATGTCTTTATACACGTTTTTGTACACGTTTTTATACGCGATTTTACTCATGTTTTTATACAAGTTTTTATACACGTTTTTATGCATGCTTTTATACACGTTTTTATACACTTTTTTAGACACATTTTATACACGTTTTTATATAAGTTTTTATACACGTTTTTGTATACATTTTTATGCATGTCTTTATATATGTTTTTATACGTGATTTTACGCACATTTTTATACACATTTTTATATACATTTTTATACACGTTTTCATACGTGGTTTTACACACGTTTATATACAAGTTTTTATACATGGTTTTATACGCGGATTTACACACGTTTTTATACTCGTTCCTATAGACGTTTTTATATACGTTATTATACACATCTTTATACATGGTTTTTTATATACATTTTTTATATACGTTTTTATATACGTTTACACGTTTTTATACGTGGTTTTACACACGTTTTTATATACGATTTTACATACGTTTTTATACACATTTTTATACACGTTTTTATATACATTTTTATGCATCTCTTTATAAACGTTTTTATACGCGGTTTTACACACGTTTTTATACATATTTTTATACATGGTTTTATACGTGGTTTTACACACATTTTTATATACGTTTTTATAAAAATGTGTGCAAAAACATGTATAAAAACATGTATAAAAACGTGTATAAAAACGTGTGTAAAATCGTGTATAAAAACGTTCGTAAAATCGCGTATAAAACCATGTATAAAAACGCTTTGATACACATGTATAAAAACGTATATAAAAATGTGTGTAAAACAACGTATAAAAATGTGTGTAAAACAACGTATATAAAGACGTGTATAAAAATGTATACAAAAACGCGTATAAGAATGTGTGTAAAAAATGTGTACTAAACTGTGTGTAAAATCGCGTATAAAATCATGTACAAAAATATGGATATAAAACGTGTATAAAATGTGTTTAAAATGCGTATAAAGACATGCATAATAATGTGTATAAAAACGTGTAACAACGTATAAAAACGTGTATAAAACGTATATAAGAACGTGTATAAAACCGTGTATAAAATCATGTTTAAAAACATGGATAAAAACGTGTATAAAATCTGTTTAAAAATGTGTATAAATACATGCATAAAAACGTGTATAAAAAACGTGTGTAAAACCGCGTGTAAAAACGTGTGTAAAACCACGTGTAAAAATGTGTATAAAGACATGCATAAAAACATATATAAAAACGTGTGTAAAACCATGAAAAAAAACGTGTACAAAACGTGTGTAAAAACGTGTATAAAAACGTGTATAAAAACGCGTATAAAACTACCTATAAAACCGTGTAGAATTTTAAGAAAACCAAATTTTGAGTTAATTAGAAACGACCGTTATTATAAAGGACTAATGTTGCAAACAATCGTTAGCTAAATGATCGTTAGGACAAAATTTGCAATTTGGGCCTAACCACAAGGACGATTTATGTAATTACTCTAACCAAAAACCTCGTCAAGTGTTAAAATAGGTGGGATTTGCAAGTTCGATACCTTTGTTAAGAAAAAAAATGATACAAAACTCAGTAAAAAGTGACAACTTGTATACCTTTAAAATTCATTATCCCTTACATAAACAAGAAAAAACATGAGATATCATGTCAGTTGTCATTTATGTGCATAAGGTTATAGACGACTGACCTATAGCTATCAGGTACTATTGGGTTAATCCCAATCTAACAAAGTCAAACCCAGAAGTCAAACCCTAAAGTCAAAATGGCAGTTACAGGCGGTTACAAGAAACGGTTATCTTGGCAGTTACATCTAAACGACATGACTGTTGGACACAATGAACTAACACAACATTTCTTTGTACCCTTTCGAAATGTATAAATAGATAGCAGTTGTATTCAAACAAATAGATTACTGATATATAGAAAAGCTTTTACGATTCAATTATTTTTTGTATTTTTAGTATATCTTGATCATAGATCCAGAAAAACAGCCAACATGTACTATTCATAGTCCATTGAAGTTGCCTGAAGAAGAATGGGATAATATACCATGAGAACAAACATGACGAGCCAATGGTCGGAGTCAAAGTACATATGTAAACTCATGTGTAATGCAAAACAAAGAGGATCGATTATTATTATTGCATCTGCAGTTGGTATTTAATCGCGGTGAAACATAAGGAGGTTTAGAGCACAAGGTATGAGGAACTTTTAACATGCCAAAGGTTTATTTTTCATGCCATTGGTGAGCCAAACCATACTACTACTTGGTGCCATTGGTGAGCCAAAGGTATTTGAGCCATTCCAATGGCTCAAGCCATTTGTGATGTTTGGTGGTTTTTTTGTTTTGTTTTTTGTGTATTGTGAGTGAATGAGTATTTTTAATGGGTAGTTTGTGGGACCCAATAACATGTTAGTGGTGTGTTATGAGGGAGAGTGTTTTAGTTATTGGTGAGTTATTGAGAGGTGTATGATGTGCCGTTGAGGTGACATACCAATAACGTGTTATTGGTATCCACGATACCTTGTGATCTTAGCTTGTTCAAAGACCGGCATTGTCCCATTGACAAAGGTATACATTTGAATTCATAAGATTGACCAACTAATTAAAGTATGGTGTACTTTCTATGCGGTCAAATATATAGGTAGTGGCTATGGAATTGGGTACATGCAACATTAGGGTTAACTCGATCCATCCGGGGCTTTTTAAGTCTCAGATCACAAAAGTTCTATTGGAAGAAGTGTGGGTAAAAAATGTGGCTAAAAAAGCTACTCCTATGAGCACATTTGGCACGGGTGATCTCACATTGACCAAATTGGCTAGTTATCTTATCCATGACTCCTCCAAGTATATCAGTGGAAATGTGTTCATTGTCGATGCAGGTACTTCGTTACCCGGTGTCTCCATTTTCTCTTCACTTTAGATCTGGATGTACTCGAATTGACGCCCTCTTGCACTTTTGAGTGCCAAATTTAATATCAATCAATAAATTGAAGCTAGTTTTTGGCTTATGCCAGGATTATGTAGTAAATATAATAAAGTATACAATCAACAACTACAAGATTGTTTAAACTCGTTGCTATCTCAACATCATGATCACTGGCTTGGCCTGAGAGACATATTGGCTGGTTTATCGGTATATTCGAAGATATGGTTCCCTGCATGCAACTTTAGAAAATTTAGTGAAATAATTCAATCCTAGATCTGTGATACACATTAACACCAACAAGTGGATTTCTTCCTAAAAATTTACGAATCAATGAACCAATGATCACTTTTAACACAATTTTGAGCAAATATATACATGACAATGACATTACTAACTTTTGTCATGCTTAATTTGAAAGGTTTATGGATAATTATTAATATATGTATGACCGGATTCGAACTCGAGACTTCGGGATTGCACACATTACGTATGAGAGTTGATGTTAATAATTAATATATAAAATGTTATTATTAATTATTAGTCACGAAATAAAACATAACGATAGTTAAATATTTAACGAGGTTTGGTTAACGGTCGTTAAATGTAAACTAAGAGGACTAAGAATGAAATTAGTGGGCAAGAAAAGTCTAGAACCCTCTTGGGTCAGGTGGCGGTCGCGCTTCTCAAAAGCCCAAGGAGGCTTTTCTTGGTCACCAAGTTTTGAGAATGTATATATACAAACCCTTGTATTCATTATTCTCCTAACCTTGGATCACCAATATACCTAATTTCTCCTCTTCTTCCCTTTTCTTTGTGGCGGTCGAACACCCTCACCATAAGGGTTTCGATTTTGCTTAACTAAAGAAACAAGTGTTTGGTTTTATTTGTGATTTAAGAAACTAGCTTTTCACATCAAATCGCTAATAGTACGTGTGTATAAGAACGAAGGACAAGCACGCTGAGCTTGTATTCTTGGTGGTCACTTTTGTGTAGGTCGAATATATAAACCCTAAAATTAGGGTTTTGGGTTTTGGTTCTTGTTAAATCAACGTTTGATTCTTGAATTGCTAAAGGTACGACTTTCTTGTTCGGTTAATTACTTATATATTATTCCTATTTACTCACTGCATGCTTTGATGATGTTATTTGATTTTATATAATTGTTATGAGTATTAAATCCAAACAGTGGCATCACGAGCCGTTAATATGATGTAATTAATTACCGAAACACATAAAAATTGGATCTTTATGATTATATGCATGCTTTTTATGGTTTCTAAGGTTTTGAATTCGAAACCCTAATTTTATTTATATAGGGTCGATTACCCTTAATTTTATTTATTAGGTTTTAATTTTGTAAAACTTGTAGAAACCCTAGGATTGCATGTTTATTTTATGTGGTTTATTAATGAATAATTGTTATGTGCCATGTAATATGCGTATCTTGGGTGATAATTGTTATCGGAATCCATGGTGGAACATGCATGTTTTGCCATGGAGTATTGTTCTTTGTTTATTGATTAATTGTTAAGTGATACACACATGTTCTATTTATTTGATAATTATTGAATTGGGAAGACCTCAATTATAACTAATAAAAATTGCTATGTGCTAATTGGTATATTATTAACTTTGGCTTACGAATCGACTTGTCGATGTATGTAGCTCATCTATTTGTAGTGAAAGCCCTAGTTAATATATGCATTTATTTACGCCTAGAATTGTTTATTAGCGCTTATCGAAATAATTATGCATGTGGCTAATTGTTTTACATATGTTAAATTGTTTAGTTATATGTTTATATTATTTGAGTGTGTTTAATTTTTATTAAAATGCTTTTTGTTTATATAATTGTTTGACATGTTAGTAAGCAAAAGGGTTTTTATGAATAGAAAATTAAATGGACTAAATAATGTCGAAACCGATTTGTTATCTAAGTATTATTCTTGAACTTTTAATCGATTGATACGACTGTACTAAATGGTTAGAACGGCTCACCCACTAGAACAAACTATAAAGGGTTGTTTAAGAAGTGCGCATGATGTGACCGAATGGATGTCTAAGGTTATGCTTTTAAGCTTACCCGGTCCTCTCCTCGTGAGTTCGATTGAGCTACCTAGTATAACCATTCTATGTACGAAGCATCTTAGTGCAAAGTTGTAAGTTTCTCAACGATCGATTAAAACTTTGTAGAATTTAATCTTAGCAATTAAAATCTTATGTAAGGTTTTCAAAATTTTGTGTATAAAGTTGTATGCATGCTTTTTATACATAAGTTTTGATTACACATAAAAATTGTACCCTTTAAAATTTAAGTTTATGCCATCTAATGATATGAAACACTTGAAGTTGTAATTTAGTTATGTGAGACCTTGATCTAGATTACAATGACAAGGTGAATTATTTTGTTGTATGAGACCTCGCCTTTATGATTTGCGCTTCTAAGTTAGACAACTTAATTAAGTTAGTTAGTGAGACCTATGACTTAAGGCATAAGATGGGATGAAACATGCTTACATTTTGCATAATTGTTTGGCAAAATTGTAAATCCCATATTTTCTAGGAATTGCAAACTTGTTTGTCAATTATTGTTCTTCGACAATTACCTATTCTATACTTTCATCACTAGCGATCAACCGATGTGGTGAAACTATGATAATGAGGGTCCTAGATTCAAGGAAAATTCTATGGTTAATATGAATATTGACCAAGGGTATTTTATTTTCTTGAAAGATTTAATTATCGAAAATACTAAAATTGAATTTTGTTAATTCTTTTGATTGTATTAATGCAACATTAAACCGTGAACGTAGTTTGGGCTTTGGTAAATTGATCTAGTTCGCTTTCAAACGAATGTTTGATCAAGAAAAATTTACTAAAAGACAAACATAAACTCTTTCCATGGAAGAAGAGTGTGACTCAATCCTATTCCTTTTCATGATTGAGAAAGGTATGTTAGAACATTAGAATTGTCTAAATTCTAATATAACTCATAGCAACTTTAATAGTTAAGAAAATTGCACACCATGTTTTCCTTAAGAGATCTCATTACCCTCTTGGTGATTGAATTTTATATGACATTTTGGTCAACTAGAAAACATGTTTAACATTATATGAGTTATTAAAATTAGAAGCTAGACTATTATCGCAAAATTGGTAAAAGACAAACTAGTATATTTTATCTAGTTGTTTTGCTTTGACCAATTAAAGGTGCTACACACCATCGGGGATAGTAGACCTATTATGAAAGAAATTGCATGCTCAATTTTTCGTTAATAGCATTGATGGATAATCCATCATCTACCGAGTAGAATACACTCTTTAGTACCTAAGTAATTGTTACGAATGGTCTTACAAAGGGGTAGCAACGTAATAGCATCGCTATTTTCACCGGTTAATGAAACACTTACAATGTTGTCAAATCCAGTGGGAGTATTGTGGTGTACATCAATACGACATTATTGTAACGTTGTCTAATTCAATTGGGAGTTACAAGATTTATTATCTTGGTAGTGACTCGATTATTTCGGATTTTCTTGAAATAATACATTACGCTCAAAAATGTAGACATTCATATTCTCAAGGATAGTCATGAACGCTTCCTTGATAATTAAGTGCTCCTACATCTACTTGTAATGCTTATATATCTATGACACTATCATATTGCTCACATAAACAAACGAATGTCATGGTGTTTATCTGCTATATGGTGTTGTTCTATGCACAAGTGGGAGAAGTATTAATTGTGTGCAAAAGAACAAACACATACAAATATGATTAATGGATTCTCTTGATCGTAAGATAAGAGATTAACGTTCTAGTAAGATTGACTTGTTTAGAACATGTGTCAAGATTATAACATAGACTACTTTTATGTCTTATGTCATTCAAAATATAGAAACACTTGAAGTTACATTTTAGTTTAAGTGAGATTTTGGCTAGTTTGTAATCTCAAGGTAAATCTCCAATTGTTGTGAGATCGAGCGTGGTTGCTTTTACAGTTTCTTAAGTTGGACACTTCAACGGATGACATAATTAAAATAAAGTAATCTAATGCTATTTTAAATATTTGTGTATTCTTGGAATGACATAAATAGTTTATTAACTTGAAAATTAATTAATTGAAACCATGGCGTGGTGTTCATAATAACTTTAAATTATACATGGTTATGTGTTTCTGTATAGACTCACAAACATGAAGTCTTTTAAAGACTTATAATATAAAGTAAGATACTATAATCATATGTCTTTTGACTTGGTCAAAGAATACTTATGTTATAAAACATGCAATTGGCTTGGATATTCTATTATACCATTGTTGACTTAGTTGGTAAATAGGTAGGCCAAAAGGATATGTTTATCTTAAATATTGTTAGATTGTCTTACAATATTAATTCTAATGAAATATCGTATGTATAAGGAATGTTCAGTTAGAAGAATCAAACATTTGTTATATTGTTTGATTCAAGATAACTATATCTTCTTTTCTTCCAAAAGTTATCAAGGTTAGAAAATTGAGTATTGATTGGATATACTTAATAAAACTCAAACCTAGAAGATTAATAAGACACCATTTTAGTATGGAATGTGATGAATCACATTGAGTCTTATATTGAAGTTCTGATTTGTTAAAACTACTTATGGAGTAGGTTATTATTGAACAAGATTTACGAACTGTCAATGTGTTTTGTAATATCCCACAAGAAAACAATTTAGTTTTGTTCTAATTGCTAAAGTATTTATAGATAGTCTTTAAATTACAAAAGCAAGTGGGAGTTTTGTTTAGATCTTGAAGAGATTAAATTACAATTACAAAACACATAATCTTCTAAAATACACTAGTAAATATCATGATGAGGACAAATTTGATAGACCTCAAGATGATGGAATTCTCATTCATAGATCCGCAAGGATTCTCAGATAATTGATTGATGTGCTGAGATATGAGTTGCAGGATCATGGTAAACCTGTTAATCATGATGATGCATTTACCTAATATTGAATTGTGGTAAATTATTCATACTATGAATGTTAAGATGTTGTCCATAAAGATAATCAACTCTGGAACTTGGTTTATCTTAATAAAGATGAGTTTCTTCAAAGGAAGGAAAACCTTAGTGGTTTAAATCTTTGTGCAGAAATCATATGGACAAGATAGTACATGTGTTTAATTCATGACTTGTGACAAGATTATTAATCACACTTAAGCAATTAACTGTGATTGAATATTCTTTCCTTGACACATTAAATATATAATGATTATGATTGTCATACTTATTTTCATTGATATGAAAAATGACAATGGAATATTAAAACTATTTCTTATGTGATTGCTTTTGCGAGGACGATAAGCAATCGAAAGGAGTTTTATGAATTCACATAATCTTTGGAAATGTACAAACAGCAAGAATCCATGAAAGGATATATGCATGCATCTAGGAGATGATTCTTATGTTTAATTATTAAATCAAAGTTTTGGTTTAAAATTAAAATAAGATAATTTCTATGTATTCCTGAAAGCTAGTGGGAGTATTATGTTTATTTTCTTTAAAATCTTAACTGTTGTGGGTAGTAACATTCCATCTAAGATAAAATGTTAAGTTCTAGTTTGGAATGAAACTTCACATGAAAGATTTAGAAAATAAGACATACAACCTTGGAGTATATGTTTATTGTTAGTAAACATGGCGGTATTAAAATAAATGAGTCTAATAGAACATGATATATCATTTGGAAAATGGATATGTAGAACATGAATTAAAATCTTAGTTTGACACAAGGATATTTCATGAACATCATGTGATTGTTGTATCATGCTCAAGGCAAGATGATTTGACAACATTGATATCTAATAAAGTTATTAGAATGAATATTCTAATAGAATATGTTTGAATCTAGAATTACATTCCTCACCGGATTTGCTCTCAAAATTCTATTGATGAGCAATACAAGAATGGTTGCAGAATTGTCATAGCCAACAAACTTGAAAGTTTGGAAGGCATCAAACATTACATCGTAGATATTGAAGTTTACGAAATTTTAAAGAGCATATTGTTGTTTGTATACAATGATGCGGGTATAATTGAGATGACACTCAATACTAGTCATGGGAGGATTTCATCCTTGTAAATGGCCATGTGATCTAGTTGTGCTCAACTAAGAGCATAGTTGCATTATACAATAAAGAATAAGAATACTTTAAACTTTAAAATGTTTGAAAGTTTGATTGTCATAAATTGGTGCTTGAGGATGTCACACATTTTATGAAATATTATGTGGCAATATCAAGATATTTTGAATGCACACATACAAGAACTTCACTAGTTGAATTCTTGAAATAAGTATTCTCAAAATTCGATAGATCAAAGTTAGTTGAAATTATGCCTTGTCAACAAGTATGATTGTCATTACTTGAGACATAATTCATTAACCAAGATTATCATGCATTGATCTATTTAGTATTTGGATAAGGGATGTTTTGAACAAATATTGTTTAAATGAAATAAAATATTGGTTATGTTTATTTTCATTTTCTTAATATTATATCCTATATTTGCATGTTTAATCCGTGAATAACTTATGTTATTCTAAAGTCCGTTGTCGATCAATGATATGGGAATGTCATTGAATTAAGACAAATCGAGTTTTGTAGAATATACTTTTAAAGTATATTGATGCGTGAGACATACCAGATTCACATGATATTCAATGAATTGAATATAGGACTCATCCCAACTTTACATGATGATACTTTATGGATCTTTGTCATTAAGTATATCATGAAGTGTTTATCCTCGACTTGAGATACCGGATAATCAAGTATGAATGTAGTGCACTTGTGTAAGATAGTCTAACGCTATCCGTGAATCGGTAGTTATAAGGGCTATTTTCTAAGTGTTACAAAGTTCATGAGTTATGTTTGTAGTCAAGAGAATTTGTTCCTTTGAATTTGTTTCAAAGTATAATACTATATTTGGGCCCTCGTAGGATTGGCAAGATGTTTGTAAGGCTTACCCAAGATCTATCCGAATACGCTCGATAATTTGGTAATCTTGTTCAATCGAATACAACGAGAACCGAATATTAACTTATGAAATGACTTGATCCATATTCATAGTTAATGTAGTATTAGTAACAAAAGGATAAGTAAAATGACGAATCATTAAATGGTTTTTTCCAGAGACCATACTCGATTTGATCCGGGGCGTTGCGTGTGAAAGCTAGATTAACCAATGTCATTACTATATTAAGTAATATCCAAGTGGAGCCGAAGGTTTATGGATAATTATTAATATATGTATGACCGGATTCGAACTCGAGACTTCGGATTGCACACATTACGTATGAGAGTTGATGTTAATAATTAATATATAAAATGTTATTATTAATTATTAGTCACGAAATAAAACATAACGATAGTTAAATATTTAACGAGGTTTGGTTAACGGTCGTTAAATGTAAACCAAGAGGACTAAGAATGAAATTAGTGGGCAAGAAAAGTCTAGAACCCTCTTGGGTTGGGTGGCGGTCGTGGCTTCTCAAAAGCCCAGGAGGCTTTTCTTGGTCACCAAGTTTTGAGAATGTATATATACAAACCCTCAGATTCATTATTCTCCCAACCTCGATCACCAATATACCTAATTTCTCCTCTTCTTCCTTTTTCTTTGTGGCGGTCGAACACCCTCACCATAAGGGTTTCGATTTTGCTTAACTAAAGAAACAAGTGTTTGGTTTTATTTGTGATTCAAGAAACTAACTTTTCACATCAAATCGCTAATAAGACGCGTGCAGACAAGAACGAAGGACAAGACGCTTGAGCTTGTATTCTGGTGGTCGACTTTTTGTGTAGGTCGAATATATAAACCCTAAAATTAGGGTTTTGGGTTTTGTTCTTGTTAAATCAACGTTTGATTCTCGAATCGCAAAAGCGACGCACTTTCTTTTCTGTTAATTACTTACATATATTATTCCTATTTACTCACGCACGCTTTGATGACGTTATTTGATTTTATATAATCATATGAGATTAAATCCCAACATAATTGTTACATGACTTCTGGTCTTCTGTAAACTTAAAATCTTGCAACCACACTAGAATTTGACTTATTCTGGGTATATTTAAGAAAAAGTCTATTGTTTTGGACTTTTTGTTTGGCAAAAGAAGGTGTCAAGATATTCCAATATACTATTTGACTTGGTAACGGTCAAACAAAATACTCAGCAGTCAACACATGCATGCTTCTATTGACAAACTTGAAAATTTCTCCTTATTGAATTGTTATTAGTCTTGTATTTTTTAGTTAATAATAATATTATCCATCATACTTCATTTGTTTATATCTAAATGAACATTTTTGTTGTTAAACTTTATTCAGGATTTTAAGGTATAAATTGACAGTTAATAATATTTCAGTCACTCGCATGGAACAAATATAATATTAATTATAACATAAAGTATTTCCCCATCAATTATTTTTATTTAAACAAATCGACTTGTGATTCTCATCTTCTAGAAAACTGGGCATGTTTGAGTTTCGGTCGTCGTTGGAGGCTTTATAATCTTATGTGTTTATTGCTTAACTCGTCCATACAACATACTAAAACTTCACAAATAGCCCCCTAGGTTTCAATAATGACATAAGGACAGGGCCCTTCCGTCCTCGAGAATTTGGAGGCCCTGGCAAAATAAAAGTGAGGCCACCAACTACCGTAAAAGTACGGCCCATACCATGTTCGACCGAGAGGTCGGGGGTTCGACCCCCAACATGGGACTGATGTCCATAACAGGTAATTTACCGGTGCATACGTCCTTTGTTGGGTAGGATAGCAGGTACCAAAAAGTACACGGGCATGAGATAGTCCCGCCAACTACCATTTTAAAGTGAGGCCCTTAAAACGCAACACTAATAGCTTATTTATATAATAATAATAATAATAATAATAAACATGTGCGAAAATTTGTGAGCCCTCGAGCATGTTAGAGGCATCTTCTTAACTTAGTGGCTTGATTAATAGAGATCTGTAATCTATCTATTAATTTTTCATCATATAGTCTTTTTCAAGAAAACAACGTGTTTATCTATACACTAATAACATACGAGTAAATGTGAAGGTTTTAAGCGGTCGCCCATCTCGTTCACCTTCAAAACAACACTACAAAAAGATCTCAAATTGCGAGAATAATAATTTCGGGAAGGTTGTCAAATGTATGTAAGTGTTTGAGAGGTAATTTAATAATGGTTGGAAATCAAGATTAGTGATATAAATCCTTTTGCACCGTCTCATTTTTTGAGGATAGTCTCCCACTCTCCTGTAGCCTTATTTTCTGATGGTAATCTTATTCTTTTGGTAATCTTATTCTTTTGGTAAAGTTAGTTCGTGTAATCTTGTTAGCTAGCTATAAATGAACCAGATGGATATGGACGGGAGCTTGTTCAGTGTTTGTTTGTCTAAGTTTAACCGGAAAAATAAACGGATAAACACGTTTAAACAAACGGCCTTTGTTCGTTCATTAAGAAATGATATTGTTCGCATTTGTTTATCTCCGCTCATTAAAACATTAGACGAACGAATGCTTTGTGGAGTTAACTAGCATGTAGTTTTTTGGATATTCTGGTGTACCTTGGTAGTCATTAACTGTGTTTGAAATTGTTGTCTGATGTTTCTAGATTAGAGTAGGCATGTCTACTCTTGCAGAACAGTGATGTATAATCTTTATGTTAATAATATATCTTTCACCTTTACAAAAAAAAAAAAAAAAAAAAAAAAAAAAAAAAAAACATTAGACGAACGTAAATGAATGTCAAAATCAAGCATAAACTGTTCAAATATACCCATTTCACTATATGTATATAATACAAAATACGATACTTGGACATAAGCAAATAAATAAAAATAAAACGAACGTATAATCATACATCGACAGAGACAAAATTAACAAAGAATAATTTTCTTCATGTTCATTGAACTAAACAAATATAAAATCTTCTCAATAATCTTTAATTTAATAAGTACACAAATACAAATAAACATTGTATCAGATAATTTGTCGACTGTTCATTTAACATTTAATTGGTTCATTTAACAACCTAGTTTATTCATAGTTTCTAAGAGTGGGTGTAATGGGGTGGGTGAGGACGGTTGTCCCCAAAGACGTGCTTTGCGTATGACACAACTGCAATGAAGATGAATTGTCCTTTGGTTTTTGTGAGAAGTCGGTTTATCGATCATCTGAGCTGTGGAGAAGGTTGTGTGTGAGTAAATGTGTTAATAACTCTATATAAAAAAAATTCTTTATTAAAAATACACTAAAATGAAGTAAGCAAATCAATTTCGTAGGGCCTCACCTTGCCCTTCGAATGATTCGTTCTTGTTTGTAAAGTTGGTTGTTTTATTATACCAAGTTGGTGATTGAAATAAATTGATGTGATGCCGAGTTAAAAATAGTGATGTTGATCACTAATACATCCTTGTCTTTGGATTAAAAGCTCTTGCAAATCTACTATCAAGTTATCACATCCATTTTATGGTCTAAAGCATAAAGTCAAGTTATTTTAAATTCACTTATTTTCTAACATTCTAATGAATTAATCCCAATCAGACAAATTATTTGATCTAATAGATCATACCATATATTAAAATTAAAAAAACATTAACTTTCACATTTTCACCACCATTTTTTTAATTAAAACCCACTTTCACTCATTCTTTCTTAAAAATATATATTTTAAAAATCGTAAAGCGTTAACCTAAATAAATTACACTATCGTGACGAGCATTTAATTATCTTTCAATAAATGGGCACTTTCATATACTTTAGACAAACTTTCTTTTTGATATTTTTTTTTCGGTGCAGTATTTTGCTTGATATGTCACATGTGATATAACACTAATCTGTAAGTTCGAACACTCAACATGATTTCGTAAATGTGTATATATATTTTTGTAGAACTCCAAATGACTCATCGTTTTTGGCATTGTAAAATACGCATCGTTAGCTTTCCAACCATGTATCACACATAGTTTTTGAACCTCAAAATCAATACAGTTTATTTATATAAGTTGGAGAAAATAGAATAGTTTCTTTTTTATAGTCAAATCCGTTTGATTTTATCACATGTGATATAATATTAATCTATAAGTTTGAACGCTAAACATGATGTCGTGAAAAGAATATAACCTCATTTTCTTCCGTCTGCTCTCAACACTTCTCGCCAAGTCCAATAACAAAGAGGTTGGGCTGTTCACTTCATTGATTTGACTTCACTACTGATGAGGGATTCCGCCTCAAATTCGGATTACCCCTACCTTAAAGGACACCTCGATTGTCCCGAAGCCCTCTCATGTGAATTAAATCAACTTAGTCAAGTATTTGTATAAAACTTAAAATAATTAATCTTTTGACATTAATAAAAATACACATCATTCACTTTCTAACCATATACCAAACATAATTCATGAACATTCAAATCAATATATTTATTCATAGAAGTTAAAGGAAATAGAAGTTTTTTTTTTTTTTTTTTTTTTTTTTTTTTTAAGTCAAACCCGCTGACGTATCACATGTGATATAATATTAATCTGTAAGTTCGAACGCTCAATATGTTGTCGTAAAATGAGCATGTATGGAACTCCAAAAGATTCATTTTTTGTATTGAAAAATAAACATTCTAAGCTTTCGAACTATATATTACACATAATATTTAAACCTCTAAATCAATAGGTTAATTCATAGAAGTTTTTGAAAAAAAAAAATAATATTCAAACTCGTTTGATATATCACTTGTGATATAACAATATTATGTAAGTTCGAACATTAAACATGTTATCGTAATGGGCATAAGTAACTGTATAAAACTCCAAAAGATTCACCATTTTTTGCACATTTGTTAATATCTTCTGTCTTCGAATCTAAAAATTAGTGTTATATCACATGTGATATATCAAGCGTGTTTGAATATATATATAAAAAATTCATATATTTTTTCTAACTTTTATAAATAAACTGTAATGATTTGAAAGTTCAAAAATTATGTATGATATATGGGTTGAAAGCTAAGATTTTGAATTTTTAAATGTAAAAAACGGTGAATCATTTGTTTTACACAAATACTTATGCCAATTTAAAAACAATATGTTGAATGTTCGAACTTACAGTTTAGTGTTATATCAAATGTGATATATCAAGCAAAATATTGGGCCGAGAAAAAAACAAAAAATAAAAAAAAAAATGTTAAAAATATGTGAAAGTGCCTCTCTATTTAAAGATAATTAAATGGTCTTCACGATGATGTAATTTATGTAGGTCAACCGTTTGCGGTTCTTGAGATATGCAATTTTTTTAAAAAAGAGGTAGAAGGGGCTGAAGTGAGTGTTTTATATGTACGATCTTGTTAATTAGATCAAATAATTTAAAGGTTTTTTCTAACTTGAGCCTAGAGCATAAATTAAGCACATCAAAAATACTATGAGACCCACAAAAAATGTTTCAAAAATTCACACAAAAATACATATATTTTTTTTTTTACTTTTGTTTGAGTCTCTAAATACTTTTTGATGTCCTTAGCTTGTGCCAAGTTAAAAAATCATAATTTAAATAGCGAAAGTAACTTTTCCCTTGAAGCATAACAATCAAGGACCATAAAAATGACTTTAATATCTGAGGACAACATATTGGATATGTTTGGCGACATACGTAGCAGATAGTGTAGTAGTAGTAGTAGTAGTTAGCAGTAGCAGTTAGTAGTTCGTAGTTGTTTGTTAAAAAATGTGTTTGAACGTAATTGTAGATAATCAGAAATCAGAAATTACGAAAAGGTCATATACATATTAAAATAAAATAAATGATTAAACAAATGAGGTCATAAACTAAACGCCGGAAAGAATCGCGAACGCTTAATCAAGATGATTTAGATTGGAGCGGAAGACAATATTCTAACGCTGGCTGAGGTGTTCAAACAAAAACTTTTCATCTATAATCTTTACCGCTTATCGCTGTCGCTTCCTAAACGCTTCCAAATACTTTGCCAAACATGACCATTGACATTTTCAAACCGCGCATTAGTATTTGTTTACTTGGTAATTTTGTTAAGATGCTTTTTTTTTTTTTTTTTTAATGTGCAAGTCAAGTGTCTATTTTTAAAAGCATGAATTTGAAATGAACTTAAAATGAATCTAATGCTTGAACACCCTAAAATATCAACATCTTTGTCGACTTATCTATTCACCTTTGGTTTAGTACCATTTTTCTATCACTCTCAAACTTGTTAGTTTGAAACTTTGAATGGTCAAATTGTGTAGGTTTTATTTTAATAATCTTTCTACATAAAGAATCTTTTAACATTTAGGAAAAATACTAATGACACCCTAATAAAAAACATTACTTTATAAAGGTTTAGGTAAACATCAATACTAGTATTAGTTGTAAAAAACAAAATTAAATGAAGCATTGACATTTCTCTCCAATCTCTGCCTCAACCCCCCTCCAAACCCTATCCTGTTCATCAATCACAACTAACACATCTCCCAATAATTTTGCAAACTAATCATTCAATTTCCACTTTTATAACTACCAATTTATTTTCTTTAAAATCTTATTCCAGGCTACTAAACTTAGCTTAATCACAAGATCTGCATTTGTATCAATTTGCAATACCCACTTGAAATCTTGGATTTTTTTTGCTTAAATCATTTAAAAGATTGGAGTTTTTGGAATTTGAAGTACTTTTAAGGTAAATCCTTAAGACCCTTTTCAGTTTATGTATAGATTTGTAATACCCACTTGAAATCTTGGATTTTCTTTTAGTTATTTATTGGAAAAAATTGGATTTTTAGGATATTTTAAGGCTTGGTGATATGGGTAATTGTTGTGCTACACCATCAACTACTGATACAGAGAATAAAAAGGGTAAAAATAAGCCAAACCCATTTTCTTTAGATTATGGTGGGCCTAAAAATATTGGTCCATATAAGCCATATGTGTTGGAAAATCCCACTGGAACTGAGATTGAGCAAACATATGTTCTTGGTAAGGAGATGGGTAGGGGTGAATTTGGGATTACTTATATGTGTACTGATAAGTCTAGTGGAGAAGTGTTGGCTTGTAAGTCGATATCAAAGAAGAAGTTGAGGACTAGGGTGGATGTTGAGGATGTTAGGAGGGAAGTTGAGATTATGAAGCATTTGCCGCCTCATCAAAATATTGTGAGTTTGAAGGATACCTATGAAGATGATAGTGCTGTTCATTTGGTTATGGAGTTGTGTGAGGGTGGGGAGCTGTTTGATCGAATCGTTGCGAGGGGGCATTACACTGAGCGGGCGGCTGCTAGTGTTACTCGTACTATTGTTGAAGTCATTCAGGTGATGATTTATCTATATTTATGTCTAATTATAGGATGCATTTATGTATTTGTTTATTGAGGCATTTGGTTCCTTGGTAGTACTTAGCTTAATGATATGTTTTCGGCACTCAATCCAACAATGTAAATGACTTTACTAATTTGTTCAAGGCGTAACAGAGCGGAGATGTATCAATAACTGGTTATGCCTTGGTGTACACGATCTGCCAAAATATTTTTTTATGAGTTATGACACAACATTTTAAATTAATTTTTGCAAACACTATTGAACAAATGCTTAGAGGGAAAATAATAGTTGCATTCTAGAATAGTCTCTTAGACATATGTTCTTTGTGTAACATGAAGAAGTCAATGCTTAGAGGGAAAATAATACTTGCATTCTAGAATAGTCTCTTTTTCTAATAATACCTACATTCTTTTTCGGAACATCAAAATGCATTTCACAAAGCTCTAAAAGTAGGAACAAAAGTACAAAACACATAATTTATCTCCCATCGACATACACTCAAATAACTTTCATCTTACTTGATCCGACTTTTTTGACATTACCGACTCGAAGATTTTACGTAGTACTTACCAAGCCCCTAAAACAAATAACTAACTTGAACCAACAGCTAATTATCCGACCTTCGTTTTCTACGTTGGTAATATTCTCTTTAATTCACGTTTTTTAACTTTGATCACCACTTCCCTTGCTATGTTGATCTGCACTTTGGTCTTTGTAGTGGGTTCGTTTTCCCTCCCGTATATTCCATCATCGGTAGCCTAATACATTGATTCCAAATCCAGCCATATTAACCAAAATGGTGGGGGCACCCGACTGCACTTCCTTAAACCGACTGAAAGCTCTAAACACCCAAAATTTCTTCCTAACACATAATTCACTACACCGTCTTCGCCTCTTACTTCCATTCAGACAAATTCTTCTTCCGTTATAAACATTTTATTACTCGGATCTGCCAATATCAAATTGCACATGTTGCAAAAGCGTTCATTGGTGCTGGAGGGATGGTGAGTTAGAATATTGTTTTGGTCCACATTAAAATAACAAAATTGTTTTGCCTAGGATAAAACCGACTAATGAAATTACCAGAATAAAAAGAAAAGTGATAAAATCTTTATATTTGGGGAAAATTTGAAACTGGAGGCCAAAGTGCTGCAATTTGGGCGAGAAGCCAAAGCTGTTTTTTGTATGTATGATCGTTATCGATAGCATTTTCGGAGGGTAGTACTGGGCCCGTAACCCTCTTGGATCAAAAGTTACACCCGTGTGGAATTCCTTTTTTTTTTTATGCATTTGCTATGTTCCCAATGTTTTGTAAACGTCTTGTCCAGATTACCAATCTGCTTCATATCACAAATTCTTCATGTTCTTCATTATTAGAGCATGGTTTTCTAATCACATTAAGCGAAATTGACTGTTACCTACAATCTTGATTGTTAGTTTATTGGTTGTAGCCTTCAAAGGTTATATCTCCTTTTCCCATATGGTTATAAGATAAGATGAGTTGTTCACCATCCACCTCTTGAAATATTTGAACTGACTATATCTATTACTTACTGCAGATGTGCCACAAACATGGTGTTATCCATCGGGATCTTAAACCTGAGAACTTTTTGTATGCAAACAAGAAAGAAAATTCAGCCTTAAAGGTTATCGATTTTGGCTTATCTGTTATGTTTAAACCAGGTAAAGACTATCAACCGTGAAAGCCTATTCATTATTTATTCATTTATAGACTGTTGTTATTCCATTCTCTTCCATTTACACTAAGCAAACTGTTCTTAATCTTCTTAAGGAGAAAGATTTGATGAGATTGTTGGCAGCCCATACTACATGGCTCCTGAGGTCCTGAAGCGAAATTATGGTCCTGAGGTAGATGTCTGGAGTGCCGGTGTTATCCTATACATTTTACTTTGTGGTGTCCCACCATTTTGGGCTGGTCAGTTTCAATCTTTTCATTAACTCGTCAAAACATGTATTCATTATGTTTTCAACTCTTGAAAGTACTATTCACTTGAAATGCAGAAACTGAACAAGGAGTTGCACAAGCAATCATTAGATCCGTTGTGGACTTCAAGAGGGATCCTTGGCCCAAAGTGTCTGATAATGCTAAAGACCTTGTCAAGAAGATGCTTAATCCTGACCCTACTACGCGCCTAACTGCTCAAGAAGTTCTAGGTAAAATCCTGATTAATTTGAGGGATAATTTATACACTTAGCCATCCAGAATCCAACTTTCAATACTTGGGTGGCCAATGCATACATTAGCCATTATTTTTATATGCACACTTCACTATTTTGCCCGAAACACATAAAAGTGTTTGACACTTCTAATTTAAGTATTTTGTCTAACTTATTGCAGATCATCCGTGGATACAAAACGCCAAGAAGGCACCAAATGTTTCTTTAGGTGAAAATGTTAAAGCAAGACTGAAGCAATTCTCCTTTATGAACAAGCTCAAGAAAAGAGCACTACGGGTAATGAATATGTTCAATGTCTTCGGTTATGTCTTCTTTTTTTCTTTGTTGAGGTTGTATCAAAGTTTATGTATTGTGAAATTATAGGTAATTGCTGAGAGTTTATCAGCTGAGGAAGTGGCGGGGATAAGGCAAGGATTTGATTTAATGGACACAAAGAAGCAAGGTAAGATAAACATCGCTGAGTTGAAAGCTGGTTTGCAGAAACTTGGTCATCAGATTCCCGATTCAGATCTTCAAATGCTTATGGATGCTGTAAGTACTATGTTTCAAAAAAGTGTTATTGATTATTATTCATATGTGTACTATACAAATAGTAATGTCATAAATTTCTACAGGGTGATGTGGACAAAGATGGACACTTGAACTATGGAGAATTTGTTGCTATTTCCGTTCATTTAAGGAAAATAGGGAACGATGATCATCTTAAAGAGGCATTTGAATTTTTTGATCAAAATAAGAACGGGTACATAGAGCTTGAAGAACTGAGGGAAACTTTAGCTGATGAAATCGAATCCAACAATGAAGAAGTCATTGCTGCTATCATTCAAGATGTCGATACAGACAAGGTTTGTATAAATTTTACTCTTATGTTTCTTTACCTCATTCCCGACTGCTTTCATTAAACTAATCCCAACATTCTCATGGTTTCAGGATGGGCGGATTAGCTATGAGGAATTTGAAGCAATGATGAAGGCAGGAACTGATTGGAGGAAAGCATCTCGACAGTATTCAAGAGAGAGATACAACAACCTCAGCTTGAAATTGTTCAAAGATGGTTCGCTAAATCTAGGCAACGAGGGATCGTAATCAAGATCAGGTTGTTAATACAAAAATAGTTTTATTTTTTTGTTGTTGTCTGGTCATATGCTTAACTTTGTATTGAAAAAGAACATTGACTATTTAAAAGGTCCTCTTTTGTTGTTTGTTCTCTTTTATACCAAGGGTGTGTTTTGGTATGATGTGATCATGAAAAATAGAAGAGATGTAGAGACAAATTGTAATATATAGTTTTCATGGGCTTTCTTATTGTTGAATATTGTTTCATAATTGTTATAAGATTCATCATGAGTAAAAATTTTCATTCACCCCTTCATCATTTTCTCATTTTTTTTGGGTGGATAGTTCTTATTTATGAGTAATTTTAAAGTGTTAGAGGGCGTGGTGTGGTAGATGTTATCCCCGTTCTTATTACATTTTAAACCACCACACCTGAGTTATTGTCGGTGTTTTGCATACGAAGTTATGCTGACATCGTTTTAGTTTGCGTGTGTATTTGTTTAAACAAATGTTCGCGTGTGTGTTTTAGTTATTTTTAGTTCTCAGTGTTGTTACGGGCGCGGTTTAAAAGATACTTCAATGTTATTCTCAGTGTTATGACTCAGTGTTATGATGATGTAAAAACATATCTATGTAACTTAGGTGTTACAACACCGCATATGCTCTTATCAATAAGCTATACATATGTTATCAGTTTGTGTTCTTATGATTTATTATCATATATACTAAGCATCAAGACACCTGCATTGTCCTAACACACTCACAACATTAAATGCAGTTCACACACACGCATTAAACGCCAACTTTCATAACTCAGCAAAATTTTTGCTCAAGTGGTACCGCAGTAAGTCGCTTTGAGCAATTTAGCAAAAATAGTCCTTATCCAAACTCACGTCTACAAAAGCAATCCCGCTGCATCGCGCGGGTTTCCACACTCACGTGTACTATTCGGGAAGCTTTTGAGTTGGGTTATGTTATATGTACCTGTGAAGAGGGGTAAATGTACAAAGATTTCTTCTGTCTTCATCCAGTTTATAGTACAACACAGTTTTTTATCAGTTTTTGTTGTGTATTTTTTGCCAGTTTAATATTTTGACCCGTTAAACTTTATGCTTTTTATTCCGTATTTTCAGGCTTATAGTTGTAAAAGAAAAAAAAAAAAAAAGTAATAAAGGGGTACTGTTTTTATTTTCGAGGGTCCTTATAACGACTCCCTTTGAGTTTTGTCAATAAAGTCCATGAGTAAAACACATGAACAACGTACAAAAAACACAAGTACATTCTACTCAAGTAATAATTTCAAGCAGTACTATTTACTAGAACGGCTAGTATCTAGCGACCATGATTAAAAAAGGTAATGCATTCAACAAAGTACTGACGGGCCGTTTGGAATGAGGTTTTGGGTTGAAAGGATTCGTCTCAAAGTAGAAAAATAACGTTTGTTTTGTATCACAATAAGGAGCCAAGGTTTACTTTATTCATTTGTCATTTCTTTTCTTCTCACACTTTTTTTTTGTCTTCTTTATGTGAGAAAGAAAAAAAGGCACAAGGAAATTACTTGTTAAATACAATTATTTAATACCAAATCTATCTAATATAATAAACAAGAGTTTTGTACTACTCATTGAAGCAGCCTAAGCATTTAATTTAGTGACGTGTCTCGATTGCTATTGGCTCTTGAGTTTGGAAGGTACAACACACTTCAGTAATGTCATGCCTTCAATATTTTTTGTAAGAACTAAATCAAATGGTATTCTGAAAAATTGTGTATACGCTCCTTCATGAATGTCATAGCCTTCAATATTTTTGGTAAGAATTAAATCAATTGTAACAGCTTCCTTAATCCCCAATTCAAAAACCTACTAACCAAAATCCCCAATTCAATACACCGATTCAAAAACCCATTCAAAACATCGATTCAAGACAGCTTGTTCTATCTCTATTACCACACGATAACAATTACCGATTCAAACACACCACCATAACAGCTTTCAAATCCATGTGCAAGTCATTTGTATTATGTCAAAATGGAAAAATTGGTAAGTATTTTATATTTTGGTATTAGGGTTTTGAATTATTAGTTGCAAATTACAATTATTTTGTTTCGATTCATTTGATTAGCTATTAGTATTTATGTGTACGAGAACCCTAAAAAATTAGGGAAATTACATTGATGAATTTATTTTTTTATTTTATTTTTTTCTCATTATGTGTATTCCTTTATATATAATCAAAGTAATCGTGTTTGGGTTTAATTTATAAATATTTGATATATATTTTCAAATAAAGCGAGGGAAATGGAATTCATGTATTATGTGGATGTGTATTTACGTTTGTGATTTATTTTTTAAAAACAATTTTTAAAAAATATTACATTAAAATCTATTTTCATAATTTTTTATAAATTTTGGATTGTTCCAATTGGTTTATGAAATTTCAGAATGCATATTATTGGTTAGTAATAGTTAATGGACCGGGTCGATCTTATTGTGATGGTAGTTGTTAAGAAAGTATAAGCATACAAACACACGCATTATTATTAATGAGTAATAGTGTGTTATGTTCTTGAACTGTGGTTGTGGGATCTGCGCTTTGCTACGAGCATAAGGTAGTGCAATTTAGTTTTATGTGGTTCTTTTGGTTGAGCTATGAAACCGAAAGATTTAGTTACAATTGCCATCAATTTAGTTACATATTTCTGTGAGTTTTAGCTACGTACAACTTAGCATGGTGTCGTTTAAAGACTACAACCCGGTGCATTCGTTTTTTAATGCAGTTGTCGACTATAATGTAGCAATGCACAAATAGGTATCGTTTATATAAGATAAAGTTGACATGATTACAAACAAGGTTTTGCTCAAAGTTAGTTCACTTTCAAAAGTAATATGTATTCGCCTTTCATGTGTACCAACCGTTAAGTTTTGTTTATTTCCTCATCCATACCGAGAGCCTTAATCTAATTGAGATCCCTTTTTTTCAGCTTTGAGTTCGTCTTAGAGTCTACCTTGTATTGAATGGCAACCTGACCTTAACATCCAGAGTCAGGAACATTAATGTGAAGCCTTTTAGCTTCCCATTTCCTTATAACTCTTATCTATCGGTTTCTTATATCATGTATCAATAAAGTATTCACCTTTTTTAACCATAACTTTTCGATATTGGCTCTGCATAAATGCACAATTGACTTTGACTATAATGTGATGTTATATGACAGCAAAGTAAGGGTTGTGGGGTAAATGGTCAGTACACTTCTACAAGAATGTGTATACTTTTTTCCTTTATGATCTAAACGATTGCAGCAGGACCATGATGTTGGTTTCAAATATGTGTTTGGCCTAAAATCACAATGTGTATTCTTTTTGTTTAGATTAATGATCTAAACGAGGAATGGATCCCCCGCCCGTTGCAGCGGGACCATGATGTTGGTTTCAAATATATGTTTGGCCTAAAATCACTATGTGTACTCTTTTTGTTTAGATTGATGATTTATAAAGTGATAACACCGAAGCTTTCTTGGAAGTAACTTGAGAAAGTGGGAATGGAGACTCCGGTTCCTGTTAGACTGCCTATCAAGAAAGATGTTGTAGTTATCATGTATACAAGTGGCAGCTTCCTAAGGTTTGATTCTTCCTTTATACTTTCTGTTTCAGACATATCGGTCATATGTCAGTTTAACAGTGCATAAGTTGTGCTCTTAATTTTTTTAATAGGGGTGATGATGACTCATGAAAATGTAGTATCAACTGCAGTTGTGGTTATGACTGTAATCCCGAACATTGGGCCTAATGATGTGTACTTCATGTCAAGTAAGTTGCATAAAAGCTTAACCTTTTGCCATCTTTTTCAAAGGCAAGCACTAGATTTGTGCCAATATGTTCATGATTAATTTTATCTATCTTTTTGAAAAAAATGAACTCAAATCAAAACATTTCTACCATGAACTATTGTTTCACTCTGCTCGTGCATGTAACGATATGTATGCATAAAGTATATTAGAAGGTTTATAATCACTTTTCTTTTTCAATTTGATGACTAATGAACACGACTTGCAACTACACTTATTAAGTTTCTTGCTCTTCCACGCTCCACTTCATGGCTAGATTTTCAATGGTGGGATCTTGAGGAAAGTTAGTCCAGTAGCTTTAACTATATCATGTATTTTTTTAAATCCCTGTGCGCATGGCCATACCTCCTTGAACCATAACACGTGTATGATACATCACAATGGAAGATAATAATCATAATAGTTGTATCATGTAAACAATAATAGGATTCCAAGAAGAACATAATTGGTATTATGTTTCTTGCATAACCTGCAAAAAAAAGGTGGTCCAGTAAAGGATGTTGAAAGTAATAATCAGTTTGTCATTTTATTATATATTACAATTCAAAATGGGGTTTTTCATCGATGCATGTCTAAGTGGGTGAGCTGGTCTTTTTCGGTGATAAGATTAAAATAAGGTTATACTACTCTTTTAAGATAATACTCTATCTTGATTAAGCATAAACAGAGGTCTAAGCATATGAGAAATATTTCTTGGACTTTTGACAAGCTTTAAATGCTCACCCAATTGACCCGTTTCCATGTTAACGATCAATACCAGTTCTGAAGTTTATGAGCATTTGCATGCTTAGTCCATTAGATCTTTCGTTGAGGCCTCAATGAACACGGCCTACCTGAAAAATGGCCACTCTATCTTAGCACAAACAAAACCATTCTAAAGAAGTATGATGGAAGGTATGTGGCATTCTTTGAATGTAATTTTGTGATCACATGTTGTCATGAATATGTAAATTACATTGGTTTAATATTGCAATTACTAGCTACCAACTTACTCGGGTCTGTGATCAAACATAGTTTTTAAAGGTTTTTTTTAACTGTTGATAAGGATTCAAGGACATATTCCAAGAATTTTACGAAAGCAACTGGAAATCAAAGTTTGAAACTGCTCGGATATGGTGAGTACCTTAATTTGAAGGGTTCAAAGTTTCTTTCTTTTTGTAACTTGTGCGCCTAACCTTATTGTAATTCATTTGTAGGTATGAACAACGTTTCATTGATGATATGGTGAGTGGGATTTCACATAGAGTGTCATAGTACAATGTTCGCACCCCGCTTACATTTGTATCGTCTTTTGGTGGCGTGGACTGATGGTGGTCTCGAATGGCGCATGCACCAAAGCACGCAAATGGATTCTAGATCATGGCGATGTCGCATTCATTCCATCTTGGGGTAAAACATGCCTTTTGGTAAGACATCTTATTTGATACATTAGTTATTAATAAAAATCAAGAAGTATTTTGACCCGAACCTAATCCGCCCAACCTGCTCATTTTGTTATGTCTAAGAAACCTGTTACTTAAGTAAGGTTTTTGTTATGGCTTTTCGTTACTTAAGAAACCTGCTCATTTTGTTATGGCTTTTTTGTATCCAGGTCAGTTGTATCAAAATAATACTATTAAGTATCACAACTTTTACTTTTTGTTTGTTTACATAACATTTTCTTATAAAAATATTTATATAAATGCAGCCAAGATGTGGTGCTACACTTAATTTAAGGTATGCCATCATGGTAACAATCTAACTGCAAAGCTTACCAAATTTTTATTGCAATCTTTAATACTCTAATGGTTCAAAGCTTCCATATGAGATAGTCATTAATGACCTTACGACCTATTTTTATGTTTTGTTTCTCAGTTTACTTAAATGCAAAATTTCTCACTTTGAACCCTCATTTTGCAATGAAGTGTTGCACATTGAACCCGTTTATTATAAATGGGTCAATTCGTTCAAACTTATTACACTTTTCGATAGCTTCAAATTTAGGACAAACAAGTATTCTTACCAACATCTTGACTCAAATCCTTTTGACCCATACTCAAAGTAACCTGTTATTATCCATTATTTAGCCCGCTCAGTCATACCTTTGCCAATGAAACTATAACTAAAAGTAAGACCCGTGGAATATGAAATTTTATAGATTCACTGGAGAAGGCGTACATGTGTTTTCAACTTATATTTACATATAATCGTATCTCTAACATCATTTTTTCGATTACTTTTGTCTTTCTCAAACTGTTGGGTGTTTACGGATTGAGCATGGGCTATTCGAATGTTTGACGCTGGCCACCTACTTTTTGTATTCAAGACTATCTACCTGCTGAACAATACAATGCATGCACGTTTTGTATTTTAATAGTTATAAACCAAATTATTTATCGCTTCATTCAAATATTAAACTTATTATTCTCTTCATGAAATGGCGAAACGTGCTTATGTTTGTTGTTTTTTCTTACGTTAATCGTGCATGTAACTACTTAATGAATTATTTCTTGTGAAGAACATCAAATTTTGATACGCCGATCTATGGACGTTTATTATTACAAACACAATTTTTGATATGATCATTGACTTATTACTTATTATTCCTTTAAAAAAAAATAATGGAGCATGTATACGTTCGTTGTTGTTTTTTACTTTATCCACACACTCAACTTCTTAATGAATAATTTCTTTAAAAACCCCGTGAATCCACGGGTCTATAAGCTAGTTCTTTATAAAACAATAATTTAACTAATTTATAAAATATTTTTTCTATCTTAAATTAAATCCAAATCTAAATTCAAATCTTAACCAAAATTCAAATCATAATCTTAAACTCATCTATAAACCAAAGGCCACTAAGTATAAAGCATGTCATTCATTTATTTTCAAGTACGTTTAGTATGCACTTCATATGGACTTTGGGTAATTAATAAGGTGCATTTCACATAGGGGTGAGCGAAAAAACCGAAAAGACCGAATAAACCGAAAACCAAAATCGAACCAAACCGAAAATAACTGAACCGAACTAATAACCGAACCGAATTTGCTAAAACCGAACCAAACCGAATTACTAATTCGGTTCTCGGTTTGGGTATGGGTTTGGCAGTTTAAACCGAAAACCGAACCGAAAACCGAATTCATATAAATATATATATATTTTTATATATTTATATATTTTAAGTATATTTATATATAATTAAATAAATACTATTAAAGGTTATCATAATATAATAAAATATTTTTATGCTTGAAATATATTTTTTGCTAAATATCTATCTAATTATTAATTTTTTTAAAAGATAGTGAAATTGGGTTATTCGGTCAATCCGAAACCGAACCGAATTAGAATTCAACCGAACCGAACCGAAAACCGACTTGAATTTGGTTCGGTTCGGTTCTCCGATTGACCTAAAAAAATATTTTAACCGAATTAACCGAACCAAACTAACCGAACAACCCGATGACCGAACCGATCAACACCCCTAAATTTTCACAAATAATGCATATAACTATCAGTCTATCATAGCAATACAACGAGTTTCACTACCTTCAAAGAATATTTGATCAACCTTTTATAAGAAAAGTATGTCTAGCAAAACTAACTAATATTAGTTTGAGTTAAATCTGAAGATGAAACTATAGCGAGAGTAGAAACTATAGCTCATTTTATTAATAAGTTATGCAAAGTAGCTTTTCATTTTAGACTTGCATAAAACTATTTTTAAAAGCTTCTATACGCTGTCAATTAAACCAAACAATATTTAGAAAGTTGAGTAAATTGCAAAAATGGTCCTTGTGGTATGACCAAATTGCACGTTTCGTCCTTGTGGTTCATTAAGTGCAAAGATGATACGTTGACTGCACTGTTACGTGCTCTTTTGGTCCTATGACTTAACTGCCGTTAAATGGACTCCGTTAATAGTTACACATTAGCCCTTTTAGCTAACCACCGTTGCAGCACCCATCCTTAAACCACAAGGACGAGTTTTGCAATTTTTTTTAAATTAAAAAAAAAAGAAAGAAAATCCTCCGTTTTTTTTTCGAATTTTTTTTGAATATTTTTTTCGAAAATATTTTTTTATATAAAAATGTTTTATATAAAAACGTTTTATAAAAAAGTTTTTATATAAAAATGTTTTTTATATAAAACTTTTTTATATAAAAAGTTTTTATATAGTCCACACTCAATTTCCTCACGCTTTTTTCTCTCTCTCTCTCTTCCAACTGATTTTCCCTTCAAAAAACCTCCATCAAAGACTGCTAAAACCTTCAATTTCTTCACAATTCCTTAATATTTTTCTAATCTAATCCATACGATCGATTCAGTTTTTCATTCTGCATACAATGATCTGATTTGATTTCATTTTCGTTATGATTTCATTTTGAGCCTTATTTTGCGTGTTTCGATGTCAAACAAAAAGAATCATAGATCTTCTAGAAGACAATTAAAGGTTCCTGCAAAGTTCAATGATCATGAGGATAGCAATTTGAGCAATCGACGTAATGTTGACAGTACGAGTGGTCTGGATGATGGTAGGGCTTGTGGAATTGGGGAAAATCATGAATCAATGGATCAGGGGATAAATAAGGCTGAGGAAGTGATTGAGAATCCTACTATGGATAACATTACATCTGAGATACCAATTGTAAGTGATTTTGTGAATACTAGTACTGGTATGCCTGGTAATGTACCTTTTGCTCATGTAAATGATACTAATAGTGATGTAAATAAGAATGGTGATAATACTGTAAGTGATGGAAGTGTGAATGATAGCATTAATATTGAGAGTAACATAGGCCAAACAGTTATGAATGAAACTCTTAGAAACCCTGCTTCTTATGCTAATGTGGTTAAAAGTGATGAAATCCCTAAGAATTTAAACTTCATTCCTACTGTTACTGATGATGGTGGAAGTGAAGTTGTTGTGTTTGATGAAATGCTTGTGAAGAAAGGTAGTGAAAGGTGGAATCTGACAATCAGTGGGCACTTTGTTGGTTATAAGATGAATATTAACGAGCTGAGGTATAACACTAGGAGAATGTGGGTTTGGTGTTACTGAGATTATTGAGCATATTAGTAATCACTACTTATTCAAATTTAGGAATGTTAGCAGTTTGGATGAAGTGCTTAAGAAAGGGCCTTGGATGGTTAATAACAAGCCTTTAATTGTACAAAAATGGAGTCCCGACCTTGAAATGCAAAAAGTTGAGCCTAGTAAACTTCCTATTTGGGCAAAATTGAAAAATGTGCCCTTAGAAGCATGGAATGTAAATGGAATTAGTGCTATTGCTAGCAGTCTTGGCAAGCCATTAATCATGGACAATGTAACAACAACTGTATGTCACAAAGGTGTGGGTAGAATGGGATATGCCAGGGTGCTAGTGGAAATGAATGCTGAGAAAGAGATTAAGAGTAGCATTGAGATTCAATACAGGGATATAAGTAATGTGGTGAAAGGTATGAAGAAAGTTCAAGTTAAGTATGACTGGAAACCTCCTGTTTGTTCACATTGCAAGGTTTTTGGGCATGACTTAAGAAGCTGTAATAACAAGCCTGGAAATGTGGAGGAGATAATTAGTGATGCTGACATGGAAACAAAAGTGAGTAAAGAGGATAAGAATAATGGAGAGGGAATTGATGCTGAGATGCAGAGTAGTGTGAATGATACTTATGCTAATGTGGCTGCTAAAAAGCAACATAAGTTTCCCCCAAAGCCTGTTGGGGATCAAAGTAATTTGAAAGGTAATACTAGAGGTGAGAATAATGATGCAGGGAAGCAAAATGGGAAGTATGTATATAAATCAAAAAATAATCATGCATTTTCTGATGGCATAAAAAAAGTGGCTTCATTAATAAGTCTGTCCCAGCTACTGATAAAAAGCAAAAGTCAGAAGGTAGTAAAGTAAAGCAATGGAATGTTACTAAGGAAGTATTGGATGCAATGAAAAGAGATGCTAATAAGTTCTCTGTGTTGAGTAGTTATGATGAAGAGGAGACTGCTGAACTTAATGATATGAGGGCAAGAGAAATAGTGGATAGCTTTATTTCACTCAAAAAGTACCCAAGTGAAGAGGAAATGGCAGGATGGAATACTAACATGTCCTTATATTTCAAGCAAAGGTGGAGCCTGTTGGTTGGAGATAAATCAGGGGCTAGGTTACATGAGAAAAGATCAGAAACTCAAGATGTCTTAGAAGAGAACACTGGAATGGCTAGAGTAATGACAGAGAATGTGGTCAAAGGGGGGGGGATACTAATATCTTAAATCAATAAATAAGCAAGAGTTCAAAGTAGGTACATGGAATATAAGGGGTATGAATACTAATGATAAACAGAAGGAGGTTAAGGATCTTATAAGGAATGAGAAGTTGAATGTATGTGCAGTTTTGGAAACTAGGTTGAAAAACAAACAGCTAATGAAAGTTTGTGATAAGGTCTTTGATAGATGGGTCTGGGTTTCAAACATGCAAAGTTGCAAAAAAGGCTGCAGGATAGCTCTTGGTTGGGATGCCAACACAGTGAATATTAATGTTATTCACATGACAAGCCAATCTATTTTCTGTGTTGTTGAGGCTTTACATCTAAAAGTGAAGAGTTTCTACACTTTTGTGTATGCTGATAATTCATGAATTGAAAGAAGAGAGTTATGGAATACTTTAAGCAGGGATAAATTAGTCACAAATGCTCATCCTTGGTGCATTTCAGGGGATATGAATGTGACTCTATAGCCCAAAGAGCACTCTAGTGGTGGCTCTTCTATGAATTTGGATATGCAAGAGTTTCGAGAATGTGTTAACAGGAATGAGTTGGAAGACTTGTGTAGTACAGGATTATTCTTCATATGGACAAAAAATTTGCACAAAACAAGAAGTGGAGGGTATACTGGTACTTTGAAGAAGCTTGATAGAGTGATGACTAATGAAGATCTTCTAAGGGAGTATCCTAATGCCCATGCTATCTTTCTTCCATACATCATATCTGATCACTGCCCAGCTATCTTAGTTATCCCAACTAATGTAAAACTTAAACCAAAATCTTTTAGGTTTGCTAATTTCATAGCAGAAAGGAAAGAATTTATTCCCACTATTGTAGAAGCCTGGAAGATGGATATTGAGGGATGTCAAATGTATAAAGTTGTGAAGAAGCTCAAAGCTCTTAAGACTCCTCTTAATAAAATTGGATGGAGTAAAGGCAATGTGTTCAACAGAGTTGTTGTGTTAAAAGACCAGTTACAAAATGTTCAGAAAAGTATTGATGGTGAGCCTCATAATCCTATACTAAGAGATAAAGAGGCAAAGTTACTTGAGGAATACATTGAAGCTGTAGATGAAGAGGAGAAGTTACTTTATCAACAAGCTAAGATCAGATGGCTTAGTGAAGGGGACAAGAATACTAGTTACTTTCATAAGGTGCTTAAAGGGAGGGCAAATAGAAGCAAGGTGTTCTCTATATGTGATGATGCAGGGGTTAGATATGAAGGTGACCTTGTTGTTGGTCAATTTCTTAAACACTTTGAGGAATTCCTTGGTAAGAAGCAGATGGTCCAAGCTATTGATTTCAGTAATGATCTGTTTGTTAACACTCTTAATTCAGAAGATGCTGATTGTATGGTTAAGGAGATATATGATATTGAGATAAAGAATGCCTTATTTGATATTGATGAGTCTAAAGCTCCAGGGCCTGATGGCTACTCTTCTGCTTTCTTCAAAAAATCTTGGTCTATTATAGGTCCTGAGGTGTGCAGTGTTGTCAGGGAATTCTTTGTTACAGGGAAGTTATTACAGGAATTGAATGCTACCTTGGTTACATTGGTGCCAAAGATTCATGTTCCCTCTAAGGTATCTGATTTCCGGCCTATTGCTTGCTGTAATGTGTTATACAAATGCATAAGCAAGGTTATTACTAATAGAATCAAGCCATTTTTGGGGAGATTGGTTAGTAATAACCAAAGTGCATTTATTCCCGGAAGGCAAATCTATGATAATATTATGTTAACTCAAGAAATTATGAAAGGTTACAATAGGAAAAATGGTCCTAAGAAGGTTGTATTCAAGATTGATATCCAAAAGGCTTATGATACGGTTGACTGGGATTTTTTAGGATACATTTTAGAAAGATTTGGATTTCACAGGAGAATGGTAAATTGGATTATGCAGTGTGTGACTTCAACTACCTTCACTTTATGCATAAATGGGGATAGATTTGGTTTCTTCAAAGGTGGGAGAGGGCTAAGACAGGGTGACCCAATATCCCCATATCTCTTTACCCTAATCATGGAAGTTTTTACATTACTGATGAGAAGACAAGTTGCAAGAAACAATGATTTCCAATACCACTTTGGCTGCAAAGAATTGAAGATAACCCATGTGTGTTTTGCAGATGACCTCCTTGTAATGTGTCATGGTGATGTGGGTCTGTGAACACTATTAAGTATGCTTTGGAGGAATTTAGTGCATGTTCTGGATTACTCCCAAATCTTTCTAAAAGTACAGCCTTCTTTGGAAGTATGGTATATGAGGACCAACATGTTATTCTTCAAATTTTGCCTTTTAGTTTGGGGAAGCTTCCTGTAAAATATCTAGGAGTGCCTTTAATTGCAAAGAGATTAGGGGTTAAAGAATGTAATTGCCTTCTGGACAAGATTAAGAAGAGGGTTGAGAATTGGAGGAACAAGAGTCTTTCTTATACAGGGAGACTTCAGTTAATAGCTGCTGTTTTAGAATCTATCCATGTTTATTGGGTTGCAGATTTTTACTTCCAAAGTCTGTCATTCATGGAATCAATAAGCTTCTTAAGAGTTTTTTTATGGAACAAGGGTGAATCTGCTAAAGGGAAGGCAAAGGTTTCATGGAATTCTATTTGTAGTTCAAAGGATCAGGGAGGTCTTGGGTTGAGAAATTTAAGTATTTGGAATGAGGCATTGTTAGCTAAGCATATTTGGAATATTGCCATGAAAAAAGACACACTTTGGGTTCAATGGGTACACTCAGTCAAACTAAGAGGGAAAAGTATATGGGTTGTTGATGCAGATATAAATGATAGTTGGGGATGGAGGAATTTATTGAGTATAAGGGATAAAGTCAATAGCTACATGGTAGCAAAAATTGGTAATGGAAAAATGTGTTCATGTGGTATGATAACTGGAGCTCTATTGGTCCACTCAATCAATTTATCTCCCATAGGCATCTGTATAATGCTAGACTTCAAAGCAATATATGTGTCAATGATATGATTGTTCATGGGAAATGGAATTGGCCAAATGAATGGAGTCAACTGTTTCCTAATATCACCAATTTGGAGGAAGCTAATATTGATGAGGAGATGAAGGACATGATTTTGCGGAAAGGGACTAATGGTCAAGAGCATGAGTTTGCTGTTAGAATTGCTTATGATGATCTGAGTGATAGAGGCCAGAAAGTAATATGGAAGGATCTTGTTTGGTTTGCACAATGCATACCCAAACACTCTTTTATATTGTGGTTAGCTATACAAGGAAAACTTACCACTCAGGACAAGTTGGAGAAATGGGGAATTTGTTTTGTGAATAGATGTCATCTGTGCTTAAATGATTATGAAGACCATAATCATCTTTTTTTCAAGTGTGAGTTCTCTAGTCAGGTTTGGAATAAGGTCAAGAGTATGATTGAATTGGTTGGTATCAATAAGGATTGGTTGGACAATGTGGAAGATATGGCTTCTCTCCCTTTTGGTAACAATATATGGAGTGTGTTGAGAAGGATATGTTTTGCTTCCTATGTATACTATGTATGGCAGGAAAGAAATAATAGATGTTTTAGGGATGCTCAAAGAGATTGGGAGACAGTTGCAAAGCTTATTGAAGATACTATAAGGCTAAAGTTGATGAGCATTTCAGTCAAGGATAGTTATGCTGTGAGGAAAGTGGAAAAGAAATGGATGGTTAAATTTAAGTATAGGCCCTAAAGAAAGTTCTGGTATAAGGAATTCAGTAGTGGATTAGTATGTTGATTAAATTTGAGGACTGTATAGTCTCATTTGGAGTGTATTTTTCACTTTGATTTGTATCTGATAAGGGAAATGCTCTTGTCAGTTTATGTATTCCCTCTTGATGTAAATGGATGGTTTCTAATATAAATTTACCTTTTGCACAAAAAAAAAAAAGTTTTTATATAAAGCTTTTTTATATAAAAAAATTAATTTTTTTTTATATAAAAACGTTTTCATATAAAACAACATTCTTATATAAAAACTTTTTTTATATAAAAAACATTTTCAAAAAAAGAATTACTTGATGAAAATAATTATAGAAAATAAAAATTCGAACAAAAACGGATAAAAACAAAAGAAAAACGGACAAAAACTTAATTTTTCCCTCGTTTTTATCCATTTTTGTTCGTTTTTGTCCGATTTGATCCGTTTTCATCCATTTTTGTTTGTTTTCTTACGCTTTTTATCCGTTTTCTTACGTTTTTGTTTGTTTCTATCCGTTTTTGTTTGTTTTGTCAATTTTTGGCCATTTTTCTTACGGCCGTTTATTTATATAAAAATGTTTTATATAAAAACGTTTTAATTTTTTTTTATATAAAAATGTTGTTTTATATGAACCGTTTTTATATAAAAAAGTTATATATATAAAAATGTTTTATAAAATAGTTTTTATATAAAAATGTTGTTTTATATGAAACGTTTTTCTTATGATTTTTTTAAATGTTGTTTTGAAAACGTTTTTCTTGCGCTTTTCTTCGAAAATGTTTTTTATATAAGGGTTTTTCTAACATATGCCTCGGGGACACATGTTAAGCACACCAAAAGGATGGAAGGACCCATGAAAAAGTACGTTCGGACTCACATATTTTATTTGAAAAATGTATTTATTGTGGGTCCGGACGTCCTTTTTCGTGGGTCCCGCCGTCTTTGGTGTCTTAATACGTGCTTTTCGAGACACATTTAAAACCCTTTATATAATAACGTTTACATAAACGTTTTATAAAAAAAATTTATATAATAATGTTGTTTTATATGAACGTTTTATATAAAAAGTTATATATAAAACGTTTTATAAAAACTTTTTTTTATATAAAAAACTTTTTTAATTTTTTTAATATATTATTTTTTTATAAAACGTTTTTATATAAAACATTTTTAATTTTTTATATAAAATACATTTTCGAAAAAAAATATTCAAAAAAAATTCGGAAAAAAACGGAGGAATTAAAAAAAAAACATTCTAAAAAAAATGCAAAAATCGTCTCTGTGGTTTAAGAATAGGTGTTGCAATGGTGGTTAGCCAAAAGAGCTAAATTGTAACTACTAACAGAGTTTATTTAACGGCAGTTAAGTTAAATGACCAAAATTGCACGTAACAGTGCAATCAATGTATCATATTTGCATTTAATGAACCACAAAAACGAAACGTACAATTTAGCCATGCTACAAAGACGATTTTTGCAATTTATTCTAGAAAGTTTGTAGCTTAGTAGCTTACACATGCAATGAGACTCAAAATTAGTATACACTTGTGAATAAAACACAAAACTTCCTTCCCGCCTTTTGCTACTTCCATCACTCATTTCTTTCATATTATCAATTCACACACACATTCTGTTACAAATCACAATAACTAACTAACTTTCTGCTATTATCATGATCATCTTGATATAAGTTGCTAATCTGATCATTTCACATTCATCGTCAACCGTATAGGTACTCTCGCTTCACTCATCTCGTTATTCACGTTACGTTTTTCATGATTGCTAATCGCGCATTATATGCTTAAATAAGTACTTAATCGATTAGCTTTTGCTTCACATTATGAATTTATACATCATGTTGTTTTACTAGTTATTCGGTATGGTATTTAGGTTTACGACGTTTCGAATAAAGTTTGTTGAACTGATAGGTACTCTCGCTTCACTGATCTCGTTATTTGCGTTACGACTTTTACGATTCTCGCGTTTAGTGTTTACGAAGTTCTGATTGCTGTTTATTATGTTGTTTAATCGCGATCGTATGATGTGATCTGTTTATAATCTACTGATACATCATGTTGTTTAGATTATCCACATTTCGATTAGAGTTTGTTGAATTTGATTAGATAAACGTGATCGAAATTATGAATTATCGCGCTAGTTTGTCGATGAATCGATATTATGATTAGCGATTAGTGTTTACGAAGTTTTGATTGCTGTTTGTTGATTCACGTTTTATATGTTGCCTGTTTGATGCTGAATTTACTGATACATCATGTTGTTTTACGGATTATATGTTTCTGTATGTTGTTTAGGTTTTCGACATTTCGATTAGAATTAGTTGAATCCGTGATCGAAATTATGAATTATCATGCTAGTTAGTTGATGAATCAATGTTATGATTAGTGATTCGTTATTACAGTTTATTGAATCAATATCATGCTAGTTAGTTAATGAATCAATATTATGATTAGTGATCCGTTAGTTTGTTGAACCAGAACAAATAAAATGTATCACTTTTGTTGAAATAGACGCTACATACATGATCCACATGTAGATTGTTATGCTGATGAGTTGTACTGGACCAATTCGATTATGTTATTCAATATGATTTCCTGATTATTTGTGTTAGAGTTTGTCTGATTCACATTTCTCGCTCAGTCACGTGAATTAGGCATTTCCTTAAGTCCTCTGTTGTTGTTGTTGCCGCGTATGTTGTTTTGCTGTGACGGCTATACGGTTTCTGAATTTAATTTCAATAATTATGAGTAGCTTTCAGCTCGAATTCAACTAACTTTGTAGCTTATTATTAAGATGCTTATGAAGATTTTAGTCGTTTATTACCAGTATAAGTTTTTGCTTTCTGATTTCATTTGGCTCATTGTATGGATACTTAATGTGTTTATTTTATTCATTCTATGGTTGAATTAAAGATCTACTCTGCTTCGTTATTCAGTACCATTATTAATCCTTTGATCTTAGTTGAGATTCTAATACAAATTTTAGCTTCTTGAGGATGAGTTAGGCTCCTCTGCAGGTAGTTGTCTATTTGTTATGTTGATTCGGATCACTATCCCCTTTTCATATATTGATTTGACTGAGACTGTATATTGATTTTACTGGAAGACAATATGAAATTCATCACTAGCGCTGAAAGACAATGGAATGTTACAAGATAAAGGGATAATGTTCCCTTGTTAGCTGCTTCATCTATTTGTTTAATGCTAATTCATGCTTTATTGCACTATGAATGGTGGTCCTTCTATGATTTCCATTATGTTGTTTGTATAAGGTTTAGAAAAGTTTGTATCAGAATGGACCTGTTTATTCAACTTCTTATGGTTTCAGGAACTTTCTGTAATAAGAATCAGCACCATCTACAAGTTTTCAAGATATTGTGGTTAATTAGGTGTTAGACAAAATGAGTCAATCAGGAAAAGATAAGGAATTGAAGTCAGATACTGAAAGTGAAGAGAAAGAAACGACACAGTCAGAGCCAAAACCTGATGATGATGTGAAAAGTAGTTCTACAACCAGTAGCAGCACTAATGAAGAGGATGAGAAGAAGTGCATGGATGCAGTGGATTTCTTAGCACGACAAGCCAAAGGAATTGTGATTAAAAAGCAAGGAACTGAAACTGGTAAAGGAAAAGCACCTGCTACTGCTGCTGCTGGAAAGAGAAGAAAGAGAGCAAGTGGAGGTATTAAGAGGTCGATTTCGCTAAGATCAGGACTGAATGATCTTGGTTACAGTTTTTCCTCAGATGATGAGTCAGCAGAAGGCAAAGGAAATGAGAAAGAAACAGATGTTTTCAGTGATTCAGGAACAGATACAGAGGAAGCATGTAAGAGAATAAAAAAGAACAAGAACAACGATGATGATTCAGATGATAATGATGGAGGTGCAGATGGTGCAGGAACTGGAGCTGGGGCACGTGCAGGTCTATCGATTCAGGCTTAGGATGGCTTACAGAAGAATTTTGGCTGACAATGTGATGTTGTTTTGTTGTGCATTCTTTCAGGGGTTATAAACCATTTGACAGCAATTTACTTGATTCTATTTTCTGGTAGCTTAAGTACGTGAGTACTGAGTAGTGTACATTGGATTTGATTCACACGTTCATTGATGATATCGTTGATAATGTAGTTAGTAATATCTTGTAATGAATTCTGGCACTTTAAAACTGAGAATAGTGTGGCTATGGGATTAAGACCATGAGATAATATGGAATTTGTTAGTTCATAATGGGTGCACTGATATTGATTGAATTCCGGGTTGTGTATCGAAATATATGAATATTGTATTTCATATTGAAGTGTGTGTAGACATATGAGCACACTAACTACCTGTAACTGGTATGAGATCATGCCTAGCAGAGGCTAACATATCAAGCTTTTGTGATGTGCATATAAACAATAAACCTCTGCTGATATGGAAATCAGTGCTGTAAGGTGAGTCCTCTGACAGATAACATATCTGCCGATCTGATAAATTTGGAAACATAAATAAACATCAAGTGTTGTCATGTGATGCTGCTGAGGATTTTGCTTGAAGGATATGTATTTCCTTAATGAATAATTTATGGTATTGCATGCCGAAACTAACTTTTCATGATCAAAGTAAGCACTTGTTTAATGCCACTATGTTACGGATTTGCAAAACCAAAAGAATGCAAGATATCTGGTCACTTATATGAGCAACTAACCGTGACAACAAAAAGAGGTAGTTTGCATAGCTCAAGAGTTGAGCCTCAAATAGAGCAAAGTTGGAAGAACTTTTTGAGTCGCAAAAAATCAACATTCCTTTTGAGACATTGGTGAAGATCAAACGTGCAAGATTTGCCAAATATTGTACCAACTGAAAGTTGGGTCTGTTTTGGACAGTATTTTCTAAGTGACTATTAGAATCAAATCATATCAATCAAAGCTATTATCGTAATCATTATGTTGCAATACGATCACAATTAGTTTAGCACTAAATAATTCCCTAGTTGGGGAAGTCTCTATTTACGATATTGTCTTTAGCTTTGCAAAAAAAGTTTAGCCCTAAATGATTGAAAATATGTAATGGCTGTTAATTGAAAGGGCATATTGCTCTGTATTAAACTTAACCCCAAATAGATGATCAATGCCATTGACCTACCAATTGTGAAGGTTAAGTATACATAAAGTATGTTAGCTCAAAGGGGGGTTATTGTACAAAAAAGTCACTAAAGTTTGCGAGAAATTTGTCATAACTCACTATAGTTTAAAAGTTGTCATTCAGGTTACTCAACTTATTGTGACCGGTTATATTTGTTACTCTTGTTTTGGTAACCTAGAATTACCGGTAATAATACTACGTGACAAATATTTTAGATTTCATTTATATTAAAAAAAATGAGTTAATATACAAATAAGTTACTAAAGTTTGTCAAAATGTTCATTTAAGTTACTATACGTTTACATTCTTTTACATTTAAGTTAATATACAAATAAGTTGATAAAATTGTGTATATTTTTATACGCTTTTTTACAACAACTTTTTAGACGTTATTATACGTTTACATTTTTTTACTTTTTTGTCTGTTTTTGCATGTTTTTTTACAATTTTCCACACATTTGTATTTTTATTTATTTATTTATTTTATTTTTTTTACATAATTGGACGTTATTAGACTTTTTTGGAAGTAATTTTTTGTTTTGATATGTTTTCATACGTTATTATATATTTTTTGATGTTATTATCGTTTTTGATGTTGTTATCGTTTTCTTACATTTTATACGTAAAAGCGTATAGAACATACAAACGTTTAAAGAAGATAAAGCGTATAGAACATAAAACCATATAAAACATACAAATGTATGAAAATGAGCGAAAATGAACAAAACCATACAAGAATGTATGAAAGCGTAAAAGGTATAGAGAAAACGTACACATACATATATAAAAGCGGATAAATACATACAAAACGTGCGAAAATGGACAAACATATATACAAAATGTACGAAACGTAAAAAAGGTACGACAAGAGAAATGCATACACAAACGTATAAAAGCGGATAGAAACGTAAAAAGCATACGGAAATATACAAAACGTCGAAAATGGAAAAAACTTAAAAAAGAACGACAACAAATAAAGCGTACACAACGATAAATACATATAAAACGTGCGAAAATGGAGAAAAGCGTAAAAATACGAAAATGGATAAAACATACATAAATGTATAAAACGGATAGTAACTTTTTAAAAGTTCGATGAACCTATTTAATGAACCCGTGAACTATAGTAACTTGCTTGTAATATCTCAAACTATAATGATGGCGTGGACAAGAGAACCGTAAATCATCCGGTTGCCCACCGTAGTAACAAGAATGTCACTTTTAAACGTTGAGTAACCCATATAATAAACCCGTTAACTTGAGAACCTGAATGACAACTTTTAAACTATAGTGACTTAGGACAAATTTCTCGCAAACTTTAGTAACTTTTTTGTATAATAACCCGCTCAAAGGGTCACAGTGAAATTCTACAAAAGTTATGAACCTTTTGGATTAAACTCTTTCTATGGTTTTTATATAAGTTGACCCCGCATAAGAAACCGAGTTGAGAAACATAACTAAAAGAAACTGAAGTTGAGGGACACTGGGATTACTGCTGCAATGCAAAAAAGGGGATCATTACCTAAGCATGTATCATGCCTGCAGTGGATTTATGAAACATATAAGTGGTGTGCTGTCTCGGCTCTCCCTTTCGAATGTGTACTTTTCAAATATTTCAGCATTCAAAAATAGGAACAAAACAACATCAAAGTAAGGTCTTAAACTCTTCCATTCTTATGCACAACTATGTGACGAAAGAAACCAAAACAATCTCAGTACTATTCAACAGATTCCAAGATCCAAATACAGGAAACTTGGATTACAACCTACTGTACCTCTCAACTATTGACATGATTCAGATCCAAAACAATCAAACTAACAAAAACATTGAGACATGACGGCATGACTCTACTACCAGCAGTAACAAGTAACAGCACTCTAAACGGGGTTGACCATCGTAGTTCTTGGACTTGAACGAGTTGCTCGTGGTCCAGCTGCAGCTCCTGCTCCATCCTTATCAGGTTCATCATCATGTTTTCTTCCCTTCTTAAACTTCTTACACCCTTCCTCAGTATCTGCTTTCACACTTCCACGAACAACTTCAGCATCAGATTTCTTCTCCTTTCCTTTACGTTTCTGGCCAGCTGCTTTTGTTGGAACAACATCCATATCCATCACATCCGTCCCTTTGCTGCCTGATCTTAGAGCATACGAACTTTTAACCACAGGAGGCCTGACATTTTTAGGGACTTCAAGTGTCAATCCTTTAGCTTTTCGTGTTAGCTGATCCACATCTGTTTGGGTCTTCTTTCCCACTTTAATCGGCCTCTTACCCCTGCCTCTTTCCTTAGCCATAGCTTCAGCACTTTTTAACTCTGGAACTGTATCTTTCTTCTCTTCACTGTCGCTCGTATTTGAGTCTGACATCATCTTCTTATCACTGTCGCTAGTGGATTCTGACTTCATCTTCTCATCACTTTCGTTATTTGAGCCTGACTTCATCTTCTTTCAACAGTACTTTATGTAACCAGAATAACTTGAACAAGAAAGTTCAAAAACAGCCAAGTTCCTGAAACCAAAGATAATAAGAGGTTAAACACTAACAAATTGGTTATATTAGCAGTTTACATTGATTGATTTTATTGTTCATTCAATCATTTAATGGATCAAATCCATTTTTTATGCATCTGCGTAATGGAAATAAAGCACATCTCGTAATCATCTCATATAAATCATGATCAAATTACGTGTCCTAAATGTATTATCTAAACTTATAGTTGTGACAATGATTTATATGATCATCTTGAAAAAGTTAACTCAAACAAGAATGCGAGATCGACTATAGTACATCATATTTTTTTACCAAACCATAGTCAAGCAATCATACTTATATTATACCCTGATTAAAATCAATGTGACAGCCGAAATCAGAAATCGTGAACACCAAAAATGATTTAGATCTTTACAAACATCGTAATTACAAAGAAACTGTTAACTCATCATACAAATGCATTATCCCACTATCAAAATCCATGTGTTAACAACTTGAAACGCTAAGATATAAATAACTAACTGAATGCAGTAGAAAACACAGTTAATATAGTGATGACTGATACATAATCAATGTGACAACCAAATTCAAAAAAAGCGATTTTTATGAACAAAGATCTAACAACTGTTAACCAATTCTTCATGCATATTCATTATCCCTAACATTGCAATTCATGCGTTAATAAGACAAAATCCAAAACAAATGCAATATAAACAACTAATTACTATATAACCGTATTGTAAGATAAACCGTAAAGAATGAATGCAGCAGAAAACACAGAATCAAACGCTAACAAACTCAAATAAACCCAAATAGTATGAAACGGTTAATTTCATGCAAATTCATTATTTCTAACATATATAATATAATCATCACTCTATATATAACTGCTAATAATATATATCATCAAACAAAACCCAACTAACTGATAAAATAGAAAAAACAACTAACTGATCAAAATTTTCATCAAGATCTTCATATTAATTATTACGGAGTAACATGTAACAGACTATTAAACACAAAAAATAAACTTCAAAAAACCGTAAAGAACACAATGCAGATTAACAGATCAACGAAGAGCATATCAATGTAACAACCGATACCAATTAAAATCAATGTAACAACCGAAAACACAAAACGCTAACATGATAAAGGATTTATATCTTCATGAAAATCTTAAGAAAGAGCAAACAAACTCAAATAAACATAGATCGACACAAAGAAACTGTTTACTCATGCAAATTCACCACCCCTAACATCGATAATAACTAACAAACTAACGCATGTAGAAAAAAAGCAACTAGTTGATCAAGATCATCATAACTAACTAACTTATTGTACGTAAAAACACCATGCAAGTAACAAACTATAATGCACAAAAAACGTGAAACCAAACATTATATATGATCATTCAGTTAACAAGATTCAAAACCGTGAAGAACACCATGAAAAGTACAAATCGATAAAGAACGATTACCTATCGACGACCAAGAACAAGGAATGTAGCAGTATCAGTAAATGATTGAATACCAGAACTTGAAGATCAATGAGAATTTGGATGTTATAAGTTGTAACAGGTGAAAGTTTGTTATGGTGAGTTTTAACTGAACCTATCAAAATTTATATATAATCAAGTGTGTGTTTAAAATGGCGGGAAATTGTACACGTGGAGATATTCTATTGGAGTGTAAGTGTGTCTTGGTTGTTAAATTTTCTAAAAACCGTTGTATCACACGTGCAACCGTTTCAAAATCTTATGTATAGTGTTTTTGAAGCGGGATATCACAAAGTCACAAACTTTCTAATACTTTTGTATTTCTCATTTCTCTTAAAAAGAAATATATTAATTTTGTTAGTTCCCCACGATAATTGTGACACGCATTTTGCAAAAGTATAAATGTTCAATTGTAAACAGATAATTGTCACCTTTGCTTTGATTAATATTTGAAAATGAAAACCTGTTGCGGGAAAGGAAAAAATTGTACTCTCTCCGTTCTAAAATGTCTGTAAATAAAAAGATGATAAAGATATGATATGTGTAATTAATATAAGTTCCAGCTAGAAAAAAATTGTTTTTATCCTCATATTTTTTATCTCTACTACTTATAATGCATGCTTACACATTATTTAAATTTAAAATACTTAAAATTTGAGTAATGTTGATTGTTTATACTAGTAATACTTTTTAAACTTAAATGCTCAAATGACAAATAATGTTAGTAGACTATTATGCATTTGATTAAAAGTGGTAACATCATCTACAACTTAATTAATAATTTAAATATTGTAAGCCTTAAACATTTATCATTTTTTGTTTTGAACACATGAACATTTTCTCACAATGAGTACTGATTTCGCAAGTATAATTATTTGTCGCTATACAACGTCGTTTTGCTCGGATATTTGTATATAGTATAAAAATGAGCACTTAATATATTGGCCAAATAAGAAAGATAGTGATTATTACTATCCATTTATAAAACCTAACACTTTTTCTAAAACAAGTATAAATAATAAAGCGAACATTTTTTTAGACGGAGAGAGTATAACTAAAAGTTGGTTTCCAATTCAGTTTCTCTTACGTTGGATGATATATAAAAGCGAACTTTAAATAGAAATTCTCGTTACTAAACGAGACTTACGACCAGAGTCAGAGCCAGAAAGTTATATTAAAATGAGCAAACTTTGATAATTTTTATAAACTACACTACAATCGGTTCGTTAGGGGGCAAAGTACAATTAGCCAGATATTTTAAAAAATCTACACTACAATTTTTTTGCTAGAAGGGTACATACCCACCTTGCCTCCCTCCTGTTTTCGCCGCTTACAACTGCACCGATTTGGTACTAATAATGGTTCTAAAAACAGGAATTGGTACTAATGATGGTCATTAGCGATATTTGGCCATCCTTCGGCCTATGAAGTCATCTAAATTCCAAGCCGTTATGATTCCATTTTCTTCCTTTACCTTCTCAAAGTAACTTGTGTTATTTTAGTATGACATCTTGATTTATATCCCTAAGAGTGAACATATATTTTAATAGATTTCAAAAAATTTAGGCAAGATGTGTCGATATATACAAGTAAAACTTAAGCCTACAACCTTTTGGTTAAATTCGTCTCACTAGATGAAAGATAATTTGTTTGATATTTCGTTTTAAGTATTGCGATAGTTACAAGAAATCTATAAATAGATAGGTATAAAAAGCTTCAATATGTTTTCTTTAACGGCGAGTTTGTACAATACTAAGTTAGTTATTCGATTCTACAATACTTATCCGGAAGGTATTTTCTACCAACCTCGAATAATAATTAGTGATTAGATTCCACAACACATACTCAGAAGGTAGTCCCTGCCAGCCTCAAATCGACGCATCTGTGAGACATAACCCTACAGTTTCCATCTTAAAGGAAAACTCCTATGGAGAGACTCGGACCTGAGACGTCTCGTATGTGGTAACAACCTCCCCAAGTCACCTTTGGTGGCCAACTGAGCTAACTCAGTTAATTAAAAAAGCTTCGGTATGTGGTAACCATGTTTAAAAGGTACATTTATAATGATTTCTTTTCAAAAGAAAATTATCAAACAACCCAACCTATTCTATGGCTAATATAGTTTATGTGATTTATAATATCGTATGAAAATCAAAAGTATTATAACATTAGATTCATTTTAATCATAATTTTAAAACATTTTTAGTAGTAAAATTCTTAAATAACAAATGTATCATTTTGTTTTAGTATGAGTTGAATTAAGACTATATGCTTCTATACTCTTTGCCAATAGCAATTACGTAAGGGTAAAAGGTATAACTTACTAAATACTACTCCGTATATATAATTAACTCATAATTTAGGAGGGTGTTTTGAAACTTCCTTATGATCAGCATATTAAGGTCCTAATTGTATCTTACTCATTCCGTTCCAATATAATTTTTCACATTTTCTTTTTGAGATATCTCAAATTAATTGTCTATCACTAAAAATAGATAGGAAAAATAGATCTAGCTTAATATATTGCCCTTACTTAAAATAACTATTACACATTGAAAAGAAATCATTATTTAATTGGTTAAGAGTAAAACTATCATTTAGTAAAAAGGCAAAGAAAAGAAACACTAATGATTTTGTTTTCTTAAACTATGTATTTTTTTTTTTTTTTTTTTTTTTTTTTTTTAAGAACACAATTATTTTAAGATGGAGAAAATATAATATTTAACCCTGTCGCAACACTGGTAATGAAACTTTGTTATTTGTCAAACTCAAGCTAATGTGCCTTTAGACAAAAAGAGTTGGAATATATGGGACAAAAAGAGCATATGTATGACAAAATCTTACTTCCTGGACGAGTAAAGGTGGACATATTGTAAATCCTAAAAGTGTGTTAACTTTGCCCCGGGTTACCAATGTTCTTGAATCACATGTATTTGGAGGCCGGACAAATTATTACAAGAAAGTTTGTTGAGAATATATATGATCGCCCAATAGCCTTCATGCGTCGGTCTTTTGGGCATCTAAGCAATCATGGTCAACTATGCTTGAGAAATGTTTTCAATCGTTCTAACTAGGGGTCCTTTGGTTCATGAGACATCCATGAAATTTGCTGCTTTACGCGACTACATTAAAAATCTTGATTATTTTTTCAAAATGCACATGATACATATAAGTTGTCTCTAGTCCTTAATTAGTTAGTCCATATGTGAAAGAAAATCTCGATTTGTTGAAAAGCCCAAATGTCAGTTAGAGCACTCCCATCCATAATACTATAACACCAATAACACCGTCCACGTCAGCTTTAACATTTAACATTAACATCCCCAAAAAACACTCACAACCATAACATCCCAATAACACCATAACACCAATAATATTTCATATTTTCAATTTCAACCCCTAAACTAAAACAAACACTTTATTTATTAAAACACATATCACATTTAACATTAAAACACCAAGTACATTAAACGTTAAACACGAATTACATTAAAATTAAAGATACAACGATCTTGACGAAAATAAAACTACTAAAACTTAAAAAAGCGAGTCGTTCGAGTCCCAACCATCGAATCGGTTGGCGGAGAATAAAACTCCCATTAAAGTATCGACTCTCCATTATGTCGAAGAAGTTGTCTTGCAGTCTTGAGCTTCACGTGCTTCTTGCTCACGGCGACGACCTCTTCACGTGCTCGCTCTTCTATAATCTCCCTACGTTTTCTTCATCTTGTTCCGATTCTTGGGAGAAGCCTCACTTAACCACTGGGTGGTTTTGAAAATCCACTTGTGGACCTGCTCACATGTGAACTTGGAACAATTGGGAGGTACGGGATGTTTTCAAAACCCACCGGAAAGACATTTTCGGTGGTGTAGAGTAAACATCGTGTTCGGTAGAGTTGGAAAGTCGGTTTCCAAGCAACTTTTCTTGGTCGGGAATTGCAGAGAAAAATCTTTATAGATATTTTTGTGTGTGTAACTTGTGTGTGTTGTGTGTTCTAAACAACTCGGTAGAGTTGTATATATAAGCGAGTTGATTTTGAAATTGAATAAATCCCTTCGTATTTGATTTTTAAATTTCAAATTTGAATTTGAATTTATCCTTGAATTGACCAAGACAATTTAAATTTGAATTTGAATAGGTTGAAGGGTGTAAGTGAAAATTTATTTGAAATGGTTAAGGGGTAAAATGATTTTTTTTTTTTTTTTTTTTTTTTTTTTTCATATTAACTAACTCGCGTTAGTCCCTTAACGCCCATAGACTAACGGCGTGAAGCTGCTGCACTTCCAACGGGTATAACGCAATAACGCGCGTTATTTGGCTTGATTTGGTGGTTTAACGCCGTTGGGGCGTGAACAATGGGAATGCTCTTATAGTGTAGACGTGCAGTAAATCATTAAGTCCATTTTCAGTTAAAGCCTTTCAAGTATTTTCTCTTTTATTCCCTCCTGATTGATGATCTACAAGAAACAAAGACAAAGGCACATTATTATTCTTTTTTTGATTTTTTTGCCAATTAGTCTTGAACGAGTAATTTGGTTCCCGTGCGTTGCGACGAAGACAACTTAAGTCTGATAATCGTAGCAAATAACTTTTAGTATAAGGCGCAATGCGGTGTAGCCATTTTGTTATACTTTAACTAGTTTTAGACCCCCGTGCACGCACGGGGCTTTAGGTTTAATTTTTGCTAGATTAGTTTTGGTTTAATATTGAACATGTCCTTTTTAAGCGTATGTAAACATGGGGCTTTGGGTTAAATTTTTGCTAGATAGTTTTGGTTTAATATTAAATATGTATTCTGTTTTATGGATTTCAAGAAAAGTGTTTTATGGTTAATACTCATTAAAATAAGATAATACAAATAAAATAATAAAATATATAACTACAATTGTAAAAAAAAAATACTTTACATAAAACATAAGATATCAAAACATAATTCTGCTAAAATAAATGGGTGTCACAAAACAATTGGTTCTAAAAATCGAAAATTAATGCATTGAGTGCATTGAGCATGAATATTCATCGGTTATGCACTCACAACTACAATATCATCTACATATCTGACGAAAACAAAAAGTATTTTCAGCATCCAATGGACCAAAATCATAAGTTTCATAAGGTTCAAAGCTGCAATTTAACCAATCCCAATCATCTAGCCAATTCTTTTCTTTCATACTATTGAGTATGTTAGTGTATGTTTTTGTTTTTTTCGCCTTTTCTTTCAAATCTTTAACATTTAGAATTTCAACATTGACAACATCAAAAGTATCTCTTTTTTTGTTACCTTTCGTATCAGAACTTGTACCATTAACTTTCAAATTCGAATACTTTTTATTTGATAAGTCAACTTTATCATCTTCAACGGATACCTCGTGGTTCGGTAGATTGTCTTGTTCATTTTGTTCAGTAATTTCCATGTGAAATTTCAATTGTAAAAAAAAGATACATGCATAGAATTATGTAAAACAAACATTAATAATAATAATAATACTAATTAATAATAATAATAATACTGTAAACACACATGGCAAAACTTTATGGTATTAAAATCGTATAAAACATGTAAACACATATTATAACAAATATTATAGCAAACAAATTTCAATAATCATAATTAAACAATATTTATTGACAAAAACTATATTGAGCGAACCTGAAACAATTAAAATCAATAAAACGTGTATATATTGTTAAATTAGGGTTGAGAACTATTTATCTTTATATAGACATAATTTAGTTAAATGTTTATTAAGCCCATTAGGGCGTAATTTAAGTATAGAAAAGATATCAGAAAGATAACTATCGTTTTTAAATTTTTAGAAAACTTTGGTATTTAAAAATAACAATATTTATTGAAAAGAAACATATTGAGCAATTGAAGGTGTATGTTCCATGGTTTTTTTTTGAACTTAGTATGTTCCCTGGTTGGTAATGCCTGGTTTTGTTTACTTCTTGATCTATAAATAGTGAGGATGTGGCTTCTATTTTAGATTGAGGGTAATTGGTCACGAAATGTAGCAATTCGGTATAACCCTTCTTTGAAGAGTATGGGTGCTATAACTTACATGATGAAGCTTGATAAAGGTATCCATATGTCATTGTGGATGATGGTTGAATGATGTATGGTGATCCCTTATCCAAGAAATGTAATCATGGAGCTATGGTTGGTGAATAAAAAGTGAACATTGGTATATTAGAATGCAACAGTGAAGGAGTATGTTTCATCAGATAGTTTTGCATAGTGTTACCAGAGATCTTATATGCTGTATCGGATATGTGTCAAGTGTATGTCTAGTTTGCAGTCTAGTTTGTTTTGAAATCTGTTATAGTTTTAGATGTTGTAGCTTGTCCATTCCATTATTTCTTTATTTTTTTTGTAAATGTTGGTTGTAAAATATATGTTCACCTTTCAGGCTTTCACCGAAAGAAAAAAACATATATATGTATGCTCTTATGAATAAGATATACATATGTTATGAGTTCGTATTCTTGTGACTTTTTGTGTACTATTCAGGAAGCTTTCGAGTTTTGTCAATGAATTCCATGAGTAAACCACTTAACAGCGTACAGAAACTGTTGGAATCACTCCTAAACCTTAATTCAAATGTTAGTGATTCATATGTAATAGTTAGCTTAATATGACTTTTATGTTAGTAATCATGCCAAGGCTTATGTAGAAAGCCCATGAGCCTTGGTCCAAGTCCAATAAGGAAAGGAAGGGACTAGGAGTGTTGCCCTAGCTCCCTCTCCTATAAATACCTTTGTAATACCCTCACTTGAGGGTTGGTTGTTCATTTTATCACTTCACCTTACGCATAACCTTTCTATTATTCTTATATGTGTGTTTGTGATTGTGTTCATCTGATCTCTTCTTATCTCTTTCTTATATTGATGCTTGCGTTACTAATATGGTGACCTAACAGTGGTATCAGAGCCAAATAGTTGGGTGAACATTTTTTTTGAAGTTAACTTTGTGGTCTTACGCGTAAAAGAGTTTATCACTTTGTCACGCTTAAAAACTCATTTTTTACACTTTTCAATCCAAGATTCTTGTACTTTCAACGTTTTAAGGTGTTAAAATATCTGTTTTTGGCCAAAAGTTTCAAACTTTACGTGTGGATCATTGTTTTTTAGCTTGGTTTTTTACGTGGGATACGTTCTACGCGTAACGTGTTTTTTAGCTTTGGATCATCAAGTTTCACACTTTTGTGTTATTTTGGTGCTATTGAAGCTATTTCATCACAAAAATCGGTTTGGAAACATCGGTTGTAAATCACTTTTGGCTAATTTCTACACGTAAGTAAAACCCTAATCTTACGCGTAATTTTCCTTGGTTTGATCTTCGCCAGTGGATTACTCGGTGTTTTCTTGCTTGGATAAGCCCGAAAGCACTTCGACTTTGGATATTTTTGCACTTGTGATAGTGTAAAAGATCTTTGGGTAAAACCCTAAATTTACGCATAAGCTTAGGCTTACGTGTAGAACTCATTACGCATAAGATTCTTCTTACGCCTAAGCTCGACTTCACGCATAAGGTAATCCCACGCCTAAGTTTTCTACGCTTAACTTTCGCTTACGCATAACTTTAGTGTTTTCTCATCTCTTACGCGTAAGCTAATCCTCACGTAACTATTGTCGCTTCGCGTATCTTTGGTGTTTTACGCATAAGTGGTACTTTGCTTTTCTGTGATTTCTACGCCTAAGGATACTTCATCAACAACGGTTCATTCGACTACAAAGATCCATTTAACAACACAAGTTTTCAACATGTCACAACCACCATACTCTAACTATTTTCCTTACACTTATCATCATCAACAACAACAACAACTAAGTCCACAACATCAACAATTTAATCATCAACAACAAATTTATCAACAACAATTTAATCAACAACATACTCCACAACTTGGAGCAATTCCACCACCACAAATGGTTCAACCACTACCAAGTCTTCAAGTACAACCTTACACAAACTTCTACAATCAACATCCATCCAGGAGTACTATGAAGGAACCAACATGGTTTGGCAAGATGTGTGAAGCCTTAAGTAGCCAACAATCAATTCATGAAGCTGGCTCACTTGATAGACCTCCAATGCTCACTCCCGGTAATTATGATCAATGGGTGATAAGGTTCTTTAGGTTTTGTGATCTAAAGAAGCCACATGGAAAGTTCTTAAAGAAGGTCATTATGGAATGTCCATTTCAGATGCCTAATGTTATTACACCCGCAGATCCAGATGCCAATCCACCAAGAGATGTTGTCACCAACATTGCAACTATCTCCGACCTCACTGGTGATGAACTTCTACACTTTGAAGCCGATGAACTAGCAATGCAATACATCCTTTTGGGATTACCCAATCCGATCCTTCGAAGTGTTGATGCTCAAAAGACAGCTAAAGCAATGTGGGAACATATTCATCTTCTAATGGAAGGCACATCACTCAATCAGGAAGACATGGAATCCACAATTTACTTGGCTTATGAACACTTCATGATTGAACCAGGAGAGACGTTAGAGTCATATCATCATCGTTTTTCAGACATCATTAATGATTTGGACAAACACAACATCATCATGCCACAATTGTCACAACACTAAGTTCCTAAGTAGTCTTGGTTCGAATGGGAGAAGTATGTCATTTTTCTCCGTCAAGCTAAGAATCTTCATCATGCTACATACGGATTGTTGTACGACTATTTGAAGCCTCACCAAAAGAAGTTGACAAAGAAAGGACTATCCGTGGACTCCGGCTTCACAATCAATTCACGATAATCAACAACTTGCTTTGTGGGCTCAAACTAATCTTCCTCCTCAAACAGCTCCTCAACCCGCTCCTCAACCAACCGCAACCATCACACCATATGATCGACACAAAGAACAACCTCAACAAACTCAATTGGTTCCATACAACAACAACAATGCTCAAGAACTTTACGATGAAGTCGATGAGGACTCTGCTTTCAAGAATTGCAACAAGGATTTGTTATGATTGCTACGACCTTCGGTCGGTATACAAACAAATCCAACAAGCGCGTCGTTCCTCATCCAACACAAGGAATCAAGCTGTTGTGAACAATGGACACGTTGAAGTTCGTAACCGTGGTTATGGTCGCGGATGGGAGGTGGTCAAAGGTTTAATGCTATTGGAAGGAATAACATGGGTGCTCCGCAACAACAAAGGGTCAAGTGGTTGAGCAGGGAATGCTCGGAATGGAGTTAATGGTATTCGTTGTTATAACCGCAATGAGAAGGGTCACTGGCTAATGCATGTCCTAAGCCGAGGACAAGAGGTAGTGCTTATCACAAAGAGGCGTTGCTCTTGGCTCTTAAGGATGAAGTCGGTGGAACTCTTACCAACAAGGAACAAAGCTTTATGGCGGATGCGATTCGATGATGATATGGAGGACTTGCGTGCTAATGCAAAGCAGTGATGTTGATGGCACAAATGCAAGCTCTACACATGAGTGACACATGCCCGTGTATGACATTGATGGCTTGTCCTGTGCAAAAACAAAATATACTCATCCTCGATCGATATCTCCGCCAATTTCTCCATCCGACAAGGATCGAGTGTTCAACATGAGCCATCCACATCTCATTCCGATGATTATCAAATAGATCCCGTAGTTATATTTGACGATCAGGATAACCTTTTGGTTAATATTGATAATCAAGTTGACTCAGTGGTTATATTTGAGGATCTAAATAATGATCATGATGAGACTCACGTTGAACAAGATGAGCTTCTGTCTAATAGAGAAATTAAGCTCTTGACCTTAATTAAAGACCAACAATCTCGTTTGGAAATTTGCACGAAATTAAAAGATAAAAATGCACTGTTAATTAGGGATAATGAATGCTTAATTCGACAAATCAATTTTTTCAAAACTCAAGAAAAATGTGAAAAAGGTTTTGAAGTCGCTTTTGCTAAATCTCATCAAAACGAAAAATCATTAGAACGACAGATACGTGATCTAGCCGCATCCAAGAATGCTTTGTTGTCTCAAATAGAACAACTGAAACATGAACATAAACAACAACTTAACGCTCTTACTTTGGAAACTCAAAAAGCCAAGGTTGAGTTGTTAACTTGTCAAAAACAGTTCTCTGAGTACAAACAGCATTCCACGAAACGAATAGATAACTATCTTGAAGAAATTGTCAACTTACAACACAAAATCAAAGAGTTTGAAGGTTGTTTATAAACATGGTGAGTCAATCACAACTATTCAAAAGTTTACTTTTAAACCAAATCCAAATGGATATGGACCAATACTTGCGATTACAAACCCAAGTTTTCAAATAGAGCATTCAAACCAAATCAAGTTTACAAAGCGAGAACATAGAATTGATGATTCAATTATGATTTGTTGAATATAATCGTATGGAGGAATTAGATGCGATGACGAGAGTCGGTCAAAATGGAAAATGTCGTTTATAACAAACCATTTAACTATTCAAAAGCCGTAACTTTTGTCACACAACAAGATACTTCTAACAACCCTTTGTTATCACACCGGTTCAAGTTAGTCCCAAACACAATGGTGCACAAATTAATGGTCCTTTACCTTCACTTAGTGAAGTTAAAACAAAAGCCGAAAGTTGTCGCGTTATAAAATACTTTGACACTTTCTTATCGACCTCAAAATTTTGGAGCGTGAGATTGAATTTCATTCGAAATAAAAGTTGAACATTTTCAATCGCCAATGGCGCGAGAACAAAGAGACATTCTTCGAAAAGACTTTACCCCATGTAAAAATTTGAAAACTTGTGCACTATATTTGGAAAGGATTTTCACAAAGAACTCGGTCTCATGAAGGATAGATGTAGGATGGTAGCCGTATGTTGTTTTTTTTTTTTTTTTTTTTTTTTTTTTTATCATACACTTTTACTCTACCATCCTCTACGGTAACATCAAAATGATAGGGATTTATAGGCACATCCCTACACTTGAGTTTTATTACTCTAACACTAATTTGACCCGAATTGAAAAGATCAAAACACTTGGGGTACATTATTACGCAAACAAAGGAATTTGAATTTAACGTTCCCTTCCGTCATTTCATAAACTTTAACTTTTCCCATGAATCCCAATCGTCCCAAAACGTATACAAAGGATATGACTCGACTTAGCAACTCATGCAAGCAACTAGATAATTGAACTAAGGGTTTAAGGTGATAACAATAATGCACTAAAAGTGAGTGCATACAAGGTAGGCTAAGGCGATTTGGGTGTACATTTGGGGTGGGGTGTAAACAATGCTCTTCATTGATATTCCGGAAAAACCGAAACATCACGAGAACCGCGAAAAGGATAGGCTCTGAGGGGTTAACTAGGGGTATCGTGTACTAAAGATGAGTACAACGCAAAGGGTGTGGGGGAATTACTCAACCGATGTGGAAGAAGTAGGAATTAGAGATAGTTTGAGAAAGTAGAGTTATCAAGTTTTTGAAAGATACGTATCATGGTGAGTGATGGTTTTTACGAACAAAAATCACGAAGAAAGGGGATAGACTAAGAGGAAGCTAAAAATGAGAAAAAAAAGTTTACTTGATAGGAATCAAGTAAAGAAACCTAAACGATGTGGAAGAAGTAGGAATTAAAGGATAAATTAAAGGATACTGTACTAAAGATGATCTCACCGCGGAAGAATCATGGGGTATGATAGAGGACCTAGCCCTCTATGACAACGAAAGTTGGGATGACCCCCGTGAGCTGCCCAAAACCGTTAAGGCAATCTCCTTGCCTCCTTCCGACCGTAGGATGATTGAACTTAAAGATCAAGTAAAATTCCTAATGAGTTCCTACGAAAATCTTAAATCTTCACACCACGTGAACAAAGTTTCTTCCTCGTGTGAGCCGTTTTGTGATCCTCATAACACGCGCACTAGCACTCGATCCCCCGAACATGCTTCCGTTGACTACGCATCCTCACGTATTAATGGAACGGTAGGAAGATTCCCTACAATACCCGGACCTAGGAATTTCAATGAAACCCGAGAGGCATGGAAAGGCAAGCCCGACTTCTACTGGGACAAACCAAGGAATTCACTTCAATGATTTTCATGGCCCCACCTAACGGTCCTAACCAACAAAACATCGAAGGGATGTTGCAAAACCTTGTTGCATCCCAAGAATCCCAAATAGCTAAGCTCTCGGACCGCTTTAACCAACAACAAGCCGAAATGGATAGGAAGATAGACAACCTTTTGAAAGCCATAACTAATAGTGATAGGAAGGTTAATGCTATCTCAACTCCCGAGCCTTCCGGTGTAGAGATTAAGGACCCAAGTAAGCTAGCTAAGCACGTTCAATTCGTCAATACCATCGCCTTAGTTAAACCTAATGGAACAAATGACGAAGAGGATCATACACTTGAGAATAATGAAACAACCGAGGAAGTAGATGAAGTAGACAATGACTATTTCAATAAGTTTCCTACGGAAGAAGAACTATCTCACCACCCTCACTTAGTGCGTGACCTCCGTCACATGTATGTTAGGAAAAGCCCTAGAATCAAGTTTGGGAACCCTTGGAATCTTAACATACCATGTTGTATAGGACACCTTTTTGTGGCAAAGGCCTACATTGATCGCAAGTCCCCAATCAACATAATGACTAGCACCTAATACAATTGGATATTGAAGAAGCCTATTCCAACTAGGCAAGACCCCAATGATCCTAATATTAGTTGCAATTTTCTCGGAAGAATTAAGGGATTGCCCGTTTATGTAGGTAGTTTCACGTTTCCTACGGACTTCATAATTGTGGATGATATTAGCACGACCATAGACCCTAGCTTATCCCATGTTATTCTAGGAAAACCTTTCATAGAAAGTACCGGGATGACCTATAATCCCTCGCTAGGAGTAGTGCGATTCAAGGATGAGACCGATGACATAGCTTACCAAATGCCGTTTAAGATTGAGAAGTTTTCATCACTCTCTAATGATGAAAAGGAACTTAAACTGTCGGTCTATTATAGGAATGATGAGGATAGAGAGAAAGGAGTAGATTATGTTATGGCTAAGATTTTCGGATTCTATAAGGATTGCTTGAGCCTAGGACCGGAATATAGGACCGATTGGGGAGAGGATGAACTCTTAGAGAAGTGCATTATAGGGCACTTCTACAACATGGAATCCCCCATTAGAGACCGTCAAGGTGGCGGTAATGAAGTAACGTAGGAGCACGACTACGAGTCTAGCTACAAGACTCTTAAATAAAGAAAAGCGCTTCGTGGGAGGCAACCCATGCTTAATTGTTTGCTTGTTAGTGTCATATATCTTTTATCGATTGTTTATTCTCATGTTTAAATTTGTAAAAATGCTTTATTTTGTTTTAACCTCGTCTTAATTGCATATAAAGGTATTTTACATAAGGGATAAGTGTAGGAGGATTACACACGTTTTCAAGGAAACGTAAACATGAGAATAACAATTCATTAAAAGATATATTTGTGTGTTTGTTCGAGTTAAATGCTTGTATCGAGTCATAATGGATGTTTTGCGAAATTTTCCAGATTCTAAAGATGTAAGTTTTCCGAAAATCGCAGCAGCTTTTTGTCGATAACTGACGGCGTCAGATCGCAACTGACGGCGTCGAGAAGGAGTAAAAACAACAAATTATTTTTTTCTCGTTTTCTGAGCTACTTAAAAAAATTTGGAATTTTCCAGGTCTTAATTTTCCAGAAATTTTGTAAACATCCATTCCACAAGCATTATATCCTAGTTTAAATCGAGTCTTATATATTATTACCGCCGATTTTACGCGAAGGTTTCGTTTGTTTCTTCAAGGGTGCAAGTTTAATTTATCAAGAAGAAGTTACATAAGATTGGAAGGAGCTTTTCACGCATAAATTCTTCTTGGAAAGAATTTAACCACTACTTCATACACGGATCCTACCGAGCTAATCAGGGGAGTACTAGTTTCTTTCGTTTTTGATTACCTTCCATTATCATAACTTTGATACTTTCGGGGAACATTGGGGACAATGTTCGGTTTAAGTGTAGGGAGGAAAATAAACGGAACTTTGAAACTATGCTTATCCTTGATTATTTGCTTTGTCCAATTGCACTTTTGTAATAAACCATGAGAAAATGTCGGTTAGGGTAATTTTGGCACCAAATTTAAAATTTTTCATGACATATAGGAGTGGGCCATTAGTCTTAACAAAAGCATCTCACGGATAGGAAGTTACATGACTAGCACAAAAACCCTTTACCACCTAAATTCCACCCAAAATGTGAGGATCGCCCTAAGATTAGTAGGAATTAAAAGCATTCATCTTTAATGCTTAGAGTGTAAACCGGTAGTATATTAGATTTTAGAACTTGTTTTGTGATGCATTCCGAGATCGCTAGTAAGACTACACTTGTGTAGTTAGGAATAACTAAATGATAAGAGGCATTAGGATAACCCTTGTTCGATACCCGTAATATAATTACTTCTTCCACATCGGTTGAGTAATTCCCCCACACCCTTTGCGTTGTACTCATCTTTAGTACACGATACCTCTAGTTAACCCCTCAGAGCCTATCATTTTCGCGGTTCTCGTGATGTTTCGGTTTTCCGAATATCAATGAAGAGCATTATTTACACCCCACCCCAAATGTACACCCAAATCGCCTTAGCCTACCTTGTATGCACTCACTTTTAGTGCATTATTGTTATCACCTTAAACCCTTAGTTCAATTATCTAGTTGCTTGCATGAGTTGCTAAGTCGAGTCATATCCTTTGTATACTGCTTTAGGACGATTGGGATTCATGGGAAAAGTTAAAGTTTATGAAATGACGGAAGGGAACGTTAAATTCAAATTCCCTTTGTTTGCGTAATAATGTACCCCAAGTGTTTTGATCTTTTCAATTCGGGTCAAATTAGTGTTAGAGTAATAAAACTCAAGTGTAGGGATGTGCCTATAAATCCCTATCATTTTGATATTACCGTAGAGGATGGTAGAGTAAAAGTGTATGGAAAAAAAAAAAAATCTAAAAAGAAAAAAAAAAAAAAAAAAGAAAAAGAGAAAAGAAAAAAAAAAATAGTGTGAAAAAAAAACATACGGGCTACCATCCTACATCTATCCTTTAATTTTATGTTTGTTTATTTCAGTTAGCTAGAGTTTAGAGTGTCAAGTCTTGACTTAGCAACGCCATTCTTCGTATGCTTGTAACATAAGAGATCTGGTTGAGTTTTGAGTGATAGCACATTTTGGCGGGAAAATCAGTTTGACTTGTAGCTCTGCATTTCATCAACTAGGGGGGGTGGCATTTAATGTGGTGGTTTGTGATGATGAGGGGGGTGGTGGGAAAGGTTGAGGTGACTGGAGAGGAGCAGGCAAGTGGTTTGCAGGCAATATGGGGGGAAGACAGGTGTACAGTGGTGGGCGGGTTTGCAGCTTTTGACTTAATTTGACCAGGCAGTCCAAAATGACTAATGACAGGGGGTCAAATGGGTTAAGTGGCAGGGGGTCAAATGGTTTTGACAAGTCTTGTTTTATTATAGATAAGGACCAATTTGTAATTTTGCCAAACTAGAGGGACCAATCATGCCATTTTCTCAAAGTTAACACAAGGACTGAAATTGACAAAGTTTAATAGTACAAGTACCATTTTGACATTTTCAAATTCTCAAAGGACCATTTTGCCAAATTTCAAATTTCGAGGACTTAAGTTGTAAATTTGCAATTTTAAATCTCAAGGACCAATTTTGACAACTTAGGAATCCTAGGGACTTAAATGATATTTTTCTTTATTTAGATTTACCAGGACTGTTTTGACAACTTTTGAAACTTGGGGACTAAAGCGCCAATTATGCAAACTTGATACATTTTTCACCGTTTTTGATATTTTGCATTTAAAACACATAAAACACTTATTTGTGATATTTTTATCATTTTGATGCATTTCGAGTGTTTTCGGATGTTTTTGCGATCTAATTTGACAAAAATGATGAGTATTTACACACTCATCAATCCCCACACTAAACTATTGCTAGTCCCTAGCAATATTTTGAGAAAAACTAATGGATTTGAATCTCTTTACCAAAAGCCATTACTCGAGTAGCCAAATGTTTCAGTTCAAGTAAGAACCTTGGTACACCGATAACTATGTGATTTTGAGCAAACCACCGACTTTCAACGGAGTTGATTTGTCTTCTACCGAAGCCGTTTGCTACGGACTAGCCAACTCTTAGATAATATATACTATCTTTGGTGAGTGATTACCAATTATGGTTTTCCAACCGCCTTTACCACAAGCCATAAACTTGCGGGCTAGCCAACTCTTCACTTTTAAGGATATGGTGAAATTGAATACCATACAATTTTGGGCAAATTGCAAGCCGTCAACGGTTTGAGATATCTTTACCAAGAGCCGTTTGCTCTGGATTAGCCAATCCTTTTGTTTATTAGACAAGGCGGATCGATAACCATAAGATGAGTAAGTGCAAACACTTACTCCAAAAAAAATTTTGGCCAAAAATGGGGAATTAGCGGTATAATTACATGATAAAATTCGTGAGAATTCCCCACACTTAGAAATGAATATTGCCCTCAATATTCAAAGTACCGTGGTTATGCGAAACATAGAACGTAAAAGGGAAATACTACGGCCATTATTTAGCAAGATTTTTTTTTTTTTTTTTTTTTTTTTTTTTTTGAATGACTTATATATACACAACATGTGGGCAACTCCCCACACTAGGGTGGTAGAAAGTAGAAAGAAGTAGCTAAACTGTCAAGTTTTGTCACACAAGCTAGCCACTTGTGAATGGCTAACAAGAACAAACTTCGACACTTCGAAATATGGGTGAAAACCCATATGGCATGCTCTTGTTTTGATTCCCGAGTCGCTAGCTTGACTCGATCCCGCATTTATTGGTTCATGGGAAAGTTTGTAGATCCGGGACAACCACGGGGGAATGTCCTCTCCAAAATAGTGCTTCAATCGATGACCATTCACTTTAAAGTTTGGACCATCGGGTTGAGATAACTCAATGGTGCCATAAGGATAAACCTTAGTGATAGTAAATGGACCGCACCAACGGATTTAAGCTTTCCCAGAAAATCTTCAATCTTGAATTGAAAAGAAGGACTCGATCACCAACGTTGAAAACGCGGTTCTTGATTTTAGAGTCATGAATCTTCTTTGTCCTTTCTTTGTAGATCAAAGAGTTCTCGTATGCTTGATCACGGAGTTCATTTAATTCATTCATTTGAACTTTCCGGTGATCACCAAATGTCTGAATATCGAAGTTGGCATGCTTCAAGGCCCAAGATGCCTTGTGCTCTAGCTCAACCGGCAGATGACACGCCTTCCGTATACAAGCTTGTATGGAGTACACCGATGGGTGTTTTATAAGTCGCACGGAAGGCCCAGAGTGCGCCATCTAGCTTATCCGACCAAGAGGCACGGTTTCGCCAACCGTCCTCTCAAGAATTCTTTAATCCCGGTTGGAAACTTCCACTTGCCCACTTGTTTGGGGTGATACGCAGAGAGAGACGGTGAGTTACACCATACTGCATGACTCTTTCAAACCGGTCATTGCAGAAATGCATACCACGATCATGATTATGGCTCGTGGAGTTCCAAACCTAGCAAGAGAGATTTCAAGAATTTCACAACAACTCGGGCATCGTTGGTATGTAAAGCCTTAGCTTCAACCCATTTTGACAAATAGTCACGACCACGAGTATGTACTTATTACATGAGAAGAAGGAAATGGCCCATAAAGTCAATGCCCCGGATGTCAAAATCTCACACACTTGAATGGCGTTTTGTGGCATTTCATTTCTTTGTGAGATATTCTCGTGGCGTTGACAAGCGTCACGAGCTTTGACAAATTCGGGGCATCCTTGTAAATTGTGGGCCAATAAAACCCGAATCAAACACCTTTTGGCGGTGTAGTTTGGACTATGATGGCCCCGGTGGGTCCAAAGATGGCAAGCTTTGAGAATGTCAATAGCTTCCTCGACCATACACACATCGCTCGATGACTTGATCCGCAAATTTTGAATAAGTAGGGTCGTCCCGAAGTAATGTTTAACATCCTTGAAGAATTTGTTCTTCCGCTGGGACGACATCCTTTCACTATGAAGTTACCCGCATGGTAATTTGCGGTCAAGAAACCATGGGGTAGAAGAGTCTCCACGAAAAGAAACCGCATTGAGTGTTTCGAGAGGAAATGTTTCATTTATTTCCTTTTCTCGAAAACATCTTGGTGAGGGTTTTCTAATCAGACAGATGATCGCAGACTGTGTTCTCGGCTCCTTTTTATCACGTATAATGATATCAAATTCACGGAGGAGGAGAACCCAATGGAGCAATCTCGGCTTTGCATCTTGTTTTGCAAAGAGATATTTGAGAGCCGAGTGATCCGTATACACCACGCATTTGGTCAATATAAGGTATGGCGAAATTTCTCAAATGCATACACCATGACTAATAGTTCTTTTTACGTAGTGGTGTAATGGGTTTGAGCTTCATCATAGTCTTACTCGCGTAGTGGATAGGCTGAAAATGCTTGGTTTTACGTTGCCCCAAGACTGCACCGATAGCAAAATCACTTGCATCGCACATGAGCTCAAAGGGTAAATCCCATCGGGGCAACTAGAACGGTGCTTCAGTAAGTTTTTCTTTAGTGTTTCAAAAGCTTGATGCACTCGGTGAGAAGATAAAAGGAGCTTCTTTTTCAAGAAGATGGGTCATAGGCCGAGCGATTTTAGAAAAATCTGTATGAATCTACGATAAAACCCGCATGACCAAGAAAACTCCTAATACCTTTGACGGTAGTAGGATGAGGCGCTTAGCAATAACATCAACTTTTGCTCTATCGACCTCAATCCCATTTTTGAAATCTTATGGCCAAGGACTATGCCTTCTTTGACCATAAAGTGGCTCTTCTCCCAATTTAGATGAGATTGGTGTCTTCACACCGCTTTAGCATTTTGTCTAAATGGGAGAGACATGTCTCAAATGAGTCCCCAATGACCGAGAAGTCATCCATAAACACCTCCATTGTTTCCCGATCATGTCGTGGAAAATGGCCATCATACATCGTTGGAGCGTGCAGGGAGCATTACATAAGCCAAAAGGCATACGCTTGTAAGCAAAAGTTCCGTATGGGCGGTGAATGTGGTCTTCTCTTGATCCCGTGGATCAATGGGGATCTGAAAGTAACCCGAGAAACCATCAAGGAAACAATAGTACTCATTTCACGCTAATCTCTCAAGCATTTGGTCCATGAAGGGTAGAGGAAAATGGTCTTTACGGTGGCGTCATTCAACTTACGGTAGTCAATACACACACGCCATCCGTAACCAATCGAGTTGGAATTAACTCGTTTTCTTCATTGTGACAACAGCTTATGCCACCCTTTTTGGAACACGATGAATTGGGCTAACCCAAGGACTATCCGAGATTGGGTAAATCAATCCTGCATTAAGAAGTTTGATAACCTCCTGCTTGATAACATCATGGATTTTGGATTTACTCTTCTCGATGTTGAATCTACGGCTTGAAGTCATCCTCCATCAAGATTTTGTGAGTACAAAACTCGTGGTTGATACCATTAATATCGGAGAGTTTCCAAGCAATTGCTTGCTTGTGTGACTTCAAGACCTTTATGAGAGCGGTCTTTTCATCTTTACTCAAATCTCGAGCAATAATGACGGGTAATTTATCATCACCCTCAAGAAATGCATACTCAAGATGAGGTGGTAAGTCCTTAAGTTCGACTTCAGAAATTCTTGATTTTCTCAACCGACTTGACTTCCTTGTTATGAAGTTTGACGGAGGGAGAGGAGGAGAAGTGTCCCGATTTAACAACTTCTCAAGAATAAGAATATCTCCTCCTGATTAATCTCATGGTGATTAATCTCTTCCTAATGGCATCACTAGTATGGGGGTTGATGAGTGATCATCTTTAAGCATTTTCTCAATGAGAAGTATGTCCCCTCGATGTCAATTGGAGCGTGATCAATTTCCCATGGAATGTAATCACTAGCCAAGTATGCTTCAATCTCTTCCAAGATGAAGTCGCTTCCCTCAAACGGAGTGAGAGAAGGAGTAGAATTGGCTATGATAGGTTGAGAAGATGTGGTGGGATCCCCACTCACGTAATTATGAGAATAACCAAGAACTTCTTGAGAGTACTCCTCGAAGCAACATCAATGATATCTATTCGGTTAACCGACTCGGAATCATAGTTTGCGGAGTACCTCGAAGTTTGATCAAGGTTAAAGGTGACTTCCTTACCAACACGTAATGTGATTTCTTACTCAAATACATCAATGAGAGCACGGCCCGTTCTCGTGAATCCTCTTCCAACAATGAGAGGAACCCGTGGATCAACATCGAAATCAACAACTACAAAGTCACCGGAAAATGGAACTTTCCTACTTTCACAAATCGTCCCGGCAATTCCAAGAGGACGGGATATTGTACGATCCGCAAGCTCGAGAGTCATGCATGTAGGAGTAAGATCCGGAAGAGAAAGTTTCTTCCATACTGAATGAGGCATCGTGTTTATGCTTGCACCAAGATCGGCTAAGGCAAAGCATTCAACCATTCCCGGAAATACACAAGGTAAGAGGAACTTTCCGGATCTCCAAGCTTCTCGAAGCTTCTTCAAGATAATCGCAGAGCGCCTCGTTCGAGGAGTTTTAGCCATTTCAAACAACTTTTCCTTGTTGCTTAACATGTGTTTGAGAGTTGATGCAAACTTGGGCATCAACATGATAGCATCCGCGAAGCTTATGTCAAAATGAAGTTCTTGGAAAATTTGAAAGAATTTTTCCATTTGTTGATCGGCTTTCTCATGAGCTTTTGCTCATGTAAACGTGATGGGTAAGGAATAGAAGATTTGGATTTGGTATTTTCAATGGGAGCTACAGGAGGTTCAAAACAACTCTGGATTGGATTTAGGTTTCGGGACAACACGAGGATGGACATTCTTTGGTACTTCCGTTATTAGTAGGAAGTTCCTTGTCCTTTGTCGCCTCGGTTCACTTTCCACTACCTTCGGAGAGAAGAAGAAGAGGTAGTAGGAATAGCAGGTCCATCATACTGAAACACCACTTCGGTTGTGATCGCCTTTGCATCGCCTCGGATTAGTGATCGTGTTGCTAGGTAAAGTACCGAGCCCGAGGGTCGATCATTTAAAGACTTCTTTAATTCAATGATCCGACCGACCAACAACCTGTTTGTCTCCTCTTGAGTCTTCATGAATTGCTTTAAAAGCTCATCGATGTTGATACAGGAGGAGGTGGAGGATAATTTGAGGTCGTATGTTCCGGTTATAGCGAATTCCTTGATTAGGGTTCATATTCCCAAATTGATTCCCTCGATTGTAAGTGTTTTGATTAAGATTTCCTTGATGTTGGAAACCTTGATTGGGTCCGAATAGAAATTACCTTGGTTTTGATAACCTTGGTTCATTCTTGGTTGGTTCTCGATTCGGTTAGGATTCTCGTTAAACCGGTGGTGCCTCGATAAGTATTAGCACGGTAGTTTGGTTCATTTTGAGGACGGTATTGATTACCTCCTTGAGTTGAAGTACCGCTATAGCATTAGCTTCAAAAGGACTACCATCGGTGGCGATCAGTTGTAGTATGCATGAGGACCACCACAAGTAACACAAACTTCAACTTTCTTCACTTCACCATATGATGGTGTCTCGTGTGAAAGTGACTTTCTTTAGTTAGCAAGAACCAAAGCTCGAACAATATCCGTGAGTTTGTCAATCTTAGCATCGGTGCTAGATGTACTCACGGAGATGAAATAGAAGGTCCAAGATTAGACTCGGTATGATATGTCTTTGTGTGGAAAGGCGGACACGGGACTTGTTTTCAATGATTTGCAAGGCTTCTTTTGTGGTCTTGCTCAAGAAATTACCTCCATGGAGGCATTCAAGAGTCTTGATTAGTCCGTTCGCACCATTGTAGAAAGTATCCATTTGCATTAACTCGGTAAAACCATGATGCGACACTTGCGAGCAAGTCTTTATAACGATCCCATGCCTCCCGAATGATTCATCAAATCTCTAAGAGAATTTCATTATCTCATTCTTAAGACTTGTAGTTCGGGATGGAGGATAGAATTAGTTAACAAACTTTGTGACTAGATCTTCCCATGTCTCAATGGAACGAGGGGTTGTTTCTCAAGCCAATTCCGGCTTGTCCTCTAGAAAATGGGAGCGGAAGAAGCTTGATGGCTTCATGTGGGACATTCTTGTACTTGATGGTAGATGCAATCTTGTTAAACCATCGAATGTGTGTATGAGGATCATCCCGCCAAAACCATAGAATTGGCTTTGGGTTACAGTTAAGTAACCGGTTTGAGCTCAAAAGTATCAACCACGATGGTCGGGACAACAATAACATCTCCGTAACCCTCGATGGGTGCTTGGAGAAGCTCATTCATCGGCTTGTCTTCCGCCATTACAAAGTGGTGGTGGTGGTAGACGTTCCTCGATCACGGTGAAGGAGCGAACGTCCTCACGCTCACGAGGAATCTTTCCAAGTTACGAAAGTGGACTTGTAGAATCGGAAGAACGAGTGCGCATGCACTAAGTATAAAAATCGCCAAAACAAATGCGAGGCAAAACGACAAGTGAACTTAACCAATAATCACAAATGAAATGGCTTCTTTGAAAAGGTACACCAAATCACAAGGACACAAAGGCAAGTTTTAAATCGATGTTCGGGAACTTATTATGGTCACACCCCGCTTAGTAGGTGTCTTGCCTTGATTTGCGGTGGTTGATTTTATGTATATTAAGTACCACCGAAAAGACGTAGGTATAGATTTGTCTTGATGGTTTAAAAACTTTTGGACAATATTTTGGTATCGTCTCGTTTAACCAAGTCGTATTTCTTTAAGAATCACCTTAAAAGAAACACAAGTTAGAAAACGTTACGATTGTTTTGTTGTTTTATATTTTGTTTGGTGTTTTAACACTTTAGGAAAAGTGTTAATGAACTTTTGATTTTGTTATAACTTTACAAAAACTGCTTACAAAAGGTGGTATATGTGCAAGTGCAGTCTCAAAAATGCTTAGAACACGCTTCTGACCTCCCGGCAGCGGCGCCAAAATTTGATTGAGTTTTGAGTGATAGCACATTTTGGCGGGAAAATCAGTTTGACTTGTAGCTCTGCATTTCATCAACTAGGGGGGGGGTGGCATTTAATGTGGTGGTTTGTGATGATGAGGGGGGTGGTGGGAAAGGTTGAGGTGACTAGAGAGGAGCAGGCAAGTGGTTTGCAGGCAATATGGGGGGAAGACAGGTGTACAGTGGTGGGCGGGTTTGCAGCTTTTGACTTAATTTGACCAGGCAGTCCAAAATGACTAATGACAGGGGGTCAAATGGGTTAAGTGGCAGGGGGTCAAATGGTTTTGACAAGTCTTGTTTTATTATAGATAAGGACCAATTTGTAATTTTGCCAAACTAGAGGGACCAATCATGCCATTTTCTCAAAGTTAACACAAGGACTGAAATTGACAAAGTTTAATAGTACAAGTACCATTTTTGACATTTTCAAATTCTCAAAGGACCATTTTTGCCAAATTTCAAATTTCAGGGACTTAAGTTGTAAATTTGCAATTTTAAATCTCAAGGACCAATTTTGACAACTTAGGAATCCCTAGGGACTTAAAATGATATTTTTCTTTATTTAGATTTACCAGGGATTGTTTTTGACAACTTTTGAAACTTGGGGACTAAAGCGCCAATTATGCAAACTTGATACATTTTCACCGATTTTGATATTTTTGCATTTAAAACACATAAAACACTTATTTGTGATATTTTTATCATTTTGATGCATTTCTAAGTGTTTTCAGATGTTTTTGCAGTCTAATTTGTACAAAAATGATGAGTATTTACACACTCATCAAGATCTTTGACTTACCACCACCACTATATAGCCTATCCCACCAAACCCTTTGTTTCCCTACCGTAAGCCTAACATTACAACCCTTTAAAGACCTCTTTGATAGTCTTTCCTAGGTGCTTCGCCAGCGACGGAGGTTTGATCTATTCTCGAGCTATGGTAATCTATGTACTAGGACCAGGTTAATGAGTGTTTATCTTCCATTTCCAATTTGTTATATTTCATATACACCGAGAGAGATGTGAGTATCAAACACCCTATGTGAGGTGCTAGTATGTAATTCCGTGCTTGTTATGACTTTTCTTGGGGCTTATATGTGTTGTGGGTGTTTTAAACCAATGCTTCATGACCTCAAACTTATAAATTAATTGGCTAAAAGCACATTTGCTTGAGGACAAGCAAATACCAAGTGTAGGGATATTTGATAAGGTTTTAAAAGGTACCTTTTTGAGGGTCGTTTAAGCCCTTATTTGATCACTTTGTATCCGTTATTGCTTAATATCGTTCCTTTTCACTTTTAGGTCTCTTGAAGGCAAAATGTTGGAATGACACTTATTTGACGAAAAGGCGCGATTATCTGAAGAAAATGGCCAAAGTCGAATCGAGACACTCAAAGCCGAAAATATAAGGTGGCGTCGGTGTTAAGTGTGGCCGTCGGAGGATCTTTGTGAAGGGACGAAGCCAAAACTCCCATTTTCAAGTGACGACGTCAAGTTATAAAAGAGTAGGCCGTCGCAACCGCACGGCCTAGATGTAATCCGACGCGCCGAGAAGGCGAAGAGACGCGTCACAAGCATAAGGTGACGTCGTCGCAAGTCTAACATGGCCAAGACGAAACCCTAATGACGACGACACGGCGTCATTAAAACATAAAGTGACGCCGTCGCATGTGTAATATTATATATAGAATCCGAATTTTTCGATATTAGTGTGTAGTCTTTTGGAGTAAAAACCTAAACCGAACCAAAATCGTCTTGTACAATATTTTAGGGTTCCAAACCCTATCTTACACCAAGATAAGTGTTTTACTTCATTAATACAATTATGTCTTTGATTATTTGTGTGTATGCTTGCATGTTTTCCATGTCAAGCTAATTTACTTGTGTGTTTGTAGGGAATATGAAACTTAATTATTGAATATTGATTGGTTGTTTCTTATCTTAGTTGGTTAATGATCTAGTAATGCGATAGGTCATTCGTTGTGTATAATGCTTGATTAAATCTTTGTGAACCTTAGAATATGACTCCTTGAGTAGTTGTAAGTTAAACCATCCAAAGAGTGCCTTAGGTAAGAGTTTATTATCCTAGTGGGTTTTGTAGGCGAGACCCTTTGGTAAGTTCAAAGAGTTTGGGAGAAAAGCATACCCTACAACCTTAGACACACAACGCAACTAGGAATAAGACGACAATTCAACCACCAATAGGAGATAATTAAGGGTAGTAAAACCTAAGTAAACACATCTTTAAAATATCATACGAGCACACATTAATTAGACATAGACTACATACACTTAGATTAGATAATTAGATAAGTAGAGTAATCGGTAGCAATACCAACCCCCATATTCAAACCCCGAGAGTACCTTTCCTTTCCTTAAAAATTATAAAAGATAAAAATAATCTTCCTCAACCACAACCTTAGCGTAGTAACTTCTCACTAGCATTCCTATTCCCCAGAGAACGATATCAATACTGGCTTTACCTAATACTACACTACAGCGATTAGGTTCACTTCCTGGGTGTTGAAAAACTTGCTTTCGGCGAAAAGGAAGTTCCTTTGACCCCGAACCACGCGCGTGTGGCGTTATCCTTTCGTCGAGCAAGTTTTTCAACACCCCAGGCGATGAACCTAATCGCTGTAGTGTAGTATTAGGGTAAGCCACGGTATTGATATCATTCTCTGGGAATAGGAATGCTAGTGAGAAGTTACTACGCTAAGGTTGTGGTTGAGGAAGATTATTTTTATCTTTTATAATTTTTAAGGAAAGGAAAGGTATGAATCTCGGGTTTGAATTGGGGGGTTGGTATTTCACCGATTACTCTACTTATCTAATTATCTAATCTAAGATGTATGTAGTCTATGTCTAATTAATGTGTGCTCGTATGATATTTTAAAGATGTGTTTACTTAGGTTTTACTACCCTTAATTATCTCCTATTGGTGGTTGAATTGTCACGCCCTTATTCCTACTATGCTAGTGTCTAAGGTTGTAGGTATGCTTTTCTCCCTAACTCTTGAACTTACCAAAGGGTCTCGCTCACTAAACCCACTAGGATAATAAACTCTTACTCTAAGGCACTCTTGGATGGTTTAGCTTACAACTACTCAAGGAGTCATATTCTAAGGTTCACAAAGATTTAATCAAGCATTATACACAACGAATGACCTATCGCGTGCTAGATCATTAACCAACTAAGATAAGAAACAACCAATCAATATTCAATAATTAAGTTTCATATTCCTAAGCAAACACACAAGTAAATTAGCAGACATGGAAAACATGCAAGCATACACACAAATAATCAAAGACATAATTGTATTAATGAAGTAAAACACTTATCTTGGTGTAAGATAGGGTTTAGAACCCCAAAATACTTATAAGACAGCCTTTGGTTCGGTTTAGGTTTTACCCAAAAGACTACACACTATTACCGATTAATTGGATTCTATATATATATTACATCGCGACGGCCACTTTATGTTTTGTGACGCCGCCGTGTCGCCGTCATTAGGGTTTCGCCTTGGCCACGTTAGACTTGCGACGGCGCCACCTTATGCTTGTGACGCCGTCTCTCTTCGCCTTTCCGACGCCGTCTCGATTACATCTAGGCCGCCCGAGTCGCGACGGCCTACTCGTTATAACTTGACGCCGCCACTTGAAAATGGGGTTTGGCTTCGTCCATTCACAAAGATCCTCCGACGGCGCCACACTTAACACCGACGCCACCTTATATTTTCAGCAGCTTTGAGTGTCTCGATTCGACTTTGGCCATTTTCTTCAGATAATCGCGCTTTTCGTCCAAATAAGTGCCATTCCAAGATTTTGCCTTCAAGAGACCTAAAAGTGAAAAGGAACGATATTAAGCAATAACGGATACAAAGTGATCAAATAAGGGCTTAAACGACCTCAAAAGGTACCTTTTAAAACCTTATCAAATATCCCTACACTTGGTATTTGCTTGTCCTCAAGCAAATGTGCTTTTAGCCAATTAATTTATAAGTTGAGGTCATGAAGCATTGGTTTAAAACAGTCCACAACACATATAAGCCCCGAAAGTCATAACAAGCACGGAAATTACATACTAGCACCTCACATAGGGTGTTTGATACTCACATCTCTCGGTGTATATGAAATATAACAAATTGGAAATGGAAGATAAACACTCATTAACCGGTCCTAGTACATAGATTACCATAGGTTTGAGAATAGATCAAACCTCCGTTGCTTTGCGTGAAGCACCTAGGAAAGACTATCAAAGAGGTCTTTAAAGGGTTGTAATGTTAGGCTTACTGTAGGAAACAAAGGGTTTGGTGGGATAGGCTATATAGTGGTGGTGGTAAGTCAAAGATCTCTTATGTTACAAGCATACGAAGAATGGCGTTGCTAAGCCAAGACTCGACACTCTAAACTCTAGCTAACCGAAATAAACAAACATAAAATTAAAGGATAGATGTAGGATGGTAGCCCGTATGTTTTTTTTTTTTTTTTTTTTTTTTTTTTTTTTTTTTCACTCTATTTTTTTTTTTTCTTTTTTTTTTTTTCTTTTTAGATTTTTTTCCATACACTTTTACTCTACCATCCTCTACGGTAACATCAAAATGATAGAGATTTATAGGCACATCCCTACACTTGAGTTTTATTACTCTAACACTAATTTGACCCGAATTGAAAAGATCAAAACACTTGGGGTACATTATTACGCAAACAAAGGGAATTTTAATTTAACGCCCTTCCGTCATTTCATAAACTTTAACTTTTCCCATGAATCTCAATCGTCCCAAAATCAGTATCTGAAGGATATGACTCGACTTAGCAACTCATGCAAGCAACTAGATAATTGAACTAAGGGTTTAAGGTGATAACAATAATGCACTAAAAGTGAGTGCATACAAGGTAGGCTAAGGCGATTTGGGTGTACATTTGGGGTGGGGTGTAAACAATGCTCTTCATTGATATTCGGAAAACCGAAACATCACGAGAACCGCGAAAAGGATAGGCTCGAGGGGTTAACTAGGGTATCGTGTACTAAAGATGAGTACAACGCAGGGGTGTGGGGAATTACTCAACCGATGCGGAAGAAGTAATTATATTACGGGTATCAAACAAGGGTTATCCTAATGCCTCTTATCATTTAGTTATTCCTAACTACACAAGTGTAGTCTTACTAGCGATCTCGAATGCATCACAAAACAAGTTCTAGAATCTAATATACTACCGGTTTACACTCTAAGCATTAAAGATGAATGCTTTTAATTCCTACTAATCTAAGGGCGATCCTCACATTTTGGGTGGAATTTAGGTGGTAAAGGGTTTTTGTGCTAGTCATGTAACTTCCTATCCGTGAGACGCTTTTGTTAGGACTAATGGCCCACTCCTATATGTCATGAAAAATTTTAAATTTGGTGCCAAAATTACCCTAACCGACATTTTCTCATGGTTTATTACAAAAGTGCAATTGGACAAAGCAAATAATCAAGGATAAGCATAGTTTCAAAGTTCTCGTTTTATTTTCCCTCCCTACACTTAAACTGAACATTGTCCCCAATGTTCCCCGAAAGTATCAAAGTTATGATAATGGAAGGTGTAACACCCCGACCCGACAAGGGTAAAGATATCACAATACGGTTTCATATCAGAACTTTAATAACTATACAATAGCGGAAGCCTTTACAAAAACTTACAAAAGATAATATAAATAACTTATATTCAAAATAAATCTAAGATCTCTATGGTCAAAATCTTGCTCTCGTCTCTACTCTCAAACCCAGATCAGCTATCCCATAAGCTCATCTTGAATGCTAAAATACCTGCCGCAGGAAAAGAAAACGCGGCTGAGCTTACAAAGCCCAGTGAACGGATATAACGAAACAAAAGCTAAAACAGAGTAAATATACAAATACGAAATCAAAATGAAATAATGACGAAGGATCTTTAGAATTTCGGAAGCACAAATATACGTAAATCCAAACAACCACATAACAGTTTAGACATCATATAGCACATTAATGACACAAACACGAACACATCGTAATCGACCAAACACATTACATATCAAGAATAACAGACACGATAAGCCAAACGGAAAGTCTCAAAACTAACTAAATAGCTTTCTAGTAAATAACATGGCATTCATACAAATCAATTAATCAACATTTAATACACTTAATACAATATATATAGCAGCGGAAATAGCAGACAGGTCAATGGCAGACAAAATAGTTAAACAAGTTCTCATATCAAATCCTAACCTTAGCAGAGTTTAAACATGGCAGGTCACATATGCAGACAGATAATTAACCTTCAAAACACTCAATCATATACTAGCACATTCATCTCGCAGATCAACGTATTCACGTAACGATAACAAATCATAATATCAGATATACGAATCATGTTTTAACGTATAAATCCTATCCTAACCTGGCAACTGATAATCACTTAAACAAATACGCCATAAGCACATTCACTATCACATCATATCAAAAATATCTTTCTTAAAAAGGTAACATCAGAAAATATATGGAGTAGCTAGCTCCCAGAATTTTGTGAAGACGCATATTGCACTCGACATCATTCACCAGATAACATATCAGATAACAGATCAGATCTAGGATGCATCCATACGCCCTTCCTACATATTCACAAATATGCTTCACCATCCGTAGACGCAAGCGAACATCACTCATCGCCTAGAGAGTCATATCGAGGTGCATCATCGATACGGACATGGAACCCCATGACTAGTTAAATATTTGGTTATTATCAACCAACTTAAGTCAAACAGATTTTCGATATAGCACGATCATAGTCAACACAAGGTCACGTAATCATATCGGATAGTTCATATCATAAGGTTCATATTCGGATAGTCGTAAATCATAAGTTCATATCATAGTGGCATATCATATATTCATAAACAGAAGTTCATAACCAAAGGTTCATAATCATAAATTCATAATCCAATATAGAAGGGTTCAACAAATGTATATATCAAAGTCTTCCTAACATAAGTTCACATCAGATATTGCATAGTTCACTAGAACATAAATTCAGATAAGTAACAGATCAATCATTCAGAAAGGGTTCATAGCAATGGTATTGGGAATCCTAATAAACATAAGAGACATGACGAAGAAGGAAAACATGAGGGACCTTTACTGAAAAGGTCAGAGTACATGTACGATAACATAAGTGTCTTAAAGTAAGACAGAATATCCGTACCTTAAAGCAAATGAGAAGAAAAGCAACGAATGAACGAATACGAAGATGTAACGTCGCGTCTCCTCCAACGAATCTACACGGATTATGATTTATTTAATACTTATTAGTATAACGGATTAATCTCATTAATACTTTTAGAGTTGTCATATTATTCACATTTTTAGTGACGGACGGAATTACAATGTTTTAGAGTCTTAATCATTAATTAGTTTAACTTATGGGTTACAAATGGCAAACGGTAAACTTAAGGGCTTAATATGATAATTATCTTATTTAAGAGCTTATATGATCATCTTTCAAAGTATAGGGTTTACAAATGTCAAAGACGGATTTTAAGACTCTCTTCCAAAATAGTTTACATAATCTATAACTTACATGAAATAACGAAATTACACACTTAGCTTTTAACCCTAATCAACTTCCTATTTAAGTTCTAGGGTTTCCATACTTTTAATATTACTTATTACGCATTCAATTAACATGTTACTCCTTTTATCGATTTCCACTTTGACCTAGAACGATATGGAAACAAACCGGTTACCTCAAACTCATGCATGTCCTTACGTAATTCATTTACACATGTTGACCCATAATTACTCGTAATTACATATTACACCCTTAACATCTTTAAGTATATGACCTAACCCTATATTATCGATTTTACACTTTTAACCCAAAGGTTTTAGAATTTACAAAACATACCCTTTTAAGTTAAATACAATTGAATGGCCTCTAAATATCCAAAATTACACGCTTAACCCCACACTTATTTTATACGCTTAGTACATGTATTTTATCGTTTTACAAAATAACCTTTAAGTTTCAGATTTACAAAACCAACCCAAACCTTTTTATTTAGAACCGAATATGCATTATTCAAGTACAAGCCCTAAACCTAGGTGTAACCCATCATTAGCTCATCATTATTACTTCATTTATTACCCTTAATGATAACAAGAAAACCCTAGTTCATGCAAACCCTAATCGTTCCTTTTAAAAACCTTTTCTTTTTATGCGTTTTCGAACAAGAAAAACCCAAGACAATTCACACAAGCTTCGAATTCACAATTATGCATTTTATTCAGGTCTTATAACATGTAATAGCTTCTGGAAAAATCAATTCATGGTCTTAAAAATTATCATAAGCTCATTCGTTATTTTAAACGTTTTTAGGGTTTTAAATCAAATTAATTCCATACGACTTATTTAACATGCATGGCTGATTTTACGTGTTATATATGACTTTAGGACTAAAAATAACATTAGGAACATACCCTTGATGAGCTTGGATCGTTAGAACAAAAGAAACCAAAAACTAGCACTCGTCGAAACCCTAATCGACCCAAAAACTACCCACGCTCAAACCAGCAGCTTTGGAACTCGAACACTATTTTTCTCACCTTCTTTACCTTAAATCTCGTCCAAGAAAAATGGCCTTAAGCTCTGGAAACTGGAAGTCGAATTTTTGAGGGTTTTGGAGTCGGTTTATGTTAAATCGGCAATTAGGGATTTATGTGAACCGAATAATGTATTTATATAGGTTTTACTATTTTTCTTGTGGGCTTTATAATGTATTGGACTTAAAATAATTGGACTCTAAATAATATAAATTATATTGGGCTTTTATTAGTTTTATTCTCTTATAAAAGTTAATAATTATATTCGGCCATATTTATAAAATACAATAACTGATTTTACAAAATCATAAACTATAAAACTTTGCTTTTCAAAGTAATTAAAATTTATTTGGATCATATGTGCTATTTCTTATAATTTCTGAATTTACATAGCTCATTTGGTATTCTTTAAATTAGTTATTCATACTTTTTGATTATGAGGGTATTTTGGTCTTTTGTGAACTTTAGAAATTCCAGGTATTACAGAAGGTAATCAAAAACGAAAGAAACTAGTACTCCCCTGATTAGCTCGGTAGGATCCGTGTGTGAAGTAGTGGTTAAATTCTTTCCAAGAAGAATTTATGCGTGAAAAGCTCCTTCCAATCTTATGTAACTTCTTCTTGATAAATTAAACTTGCACCCTTGAAGAAACAAACGAAACCTTCACAGAAAATCGCGGTAATAATATATAAGACTCGATTTAAACTAGGATATAATGCTTGTGGAATGGATGTTTACAAAATTTCGGAAAATTAAGACCGAAAATTCCAAATTTTTAAGTAGCTCGAAAACGAGAAAAAAATAATACATTGTTTTACTCCTTCCCGACGCCGTCAGTTGCGATCTCGACGCCAGTTATCCCGACAAAACCGGTCTCACGATTTTCGGAAAACTTACATCTTTAGAATCTGGAAAATTTCGCAAAACATCCATTATGACTCGATACAAGCATTTAACTCGAACAAACACACAAATATATCTTTTAATGAATTGTTATTCTCATGTTTACGTTTTCTTGAAAACGTGTGTAATCCTCCCTACACTTATCCCTTATGTAAAATACCTTTATATGCAATTAAGACGAGGTTAAAAACAAAATAAAGCATTTTTACAAATTTAAACATGAGAATAAACAATCGATAAAAGATATATGACACTAACAAGCAAACAATTAAGCATGGGTTGCCTCCCACGAAGCGCTTTTCTTTATTTAAGAGTCTTGTAGCTAGACTCGTAGTCGTGTTCTACGTTACTTCATTACCGCCACCTTGACGGTCTCTAATGGGGATTCCATGTTGTAGAAGTGCCTATAATGCACTTCTAAGAGTTCATCCTCTCCCCAATCGGTCCTATATTCCGGTCCTAGGCTCAAGCAATCCTTATAGAATCCAAAATCTTAGCCATAACATAATCTACTCCTTTCTCTATCCTCATCATTCCTATAATAGACCGACAGTTTAAGTTCCTTTTCATCATTAGAGAGTGATGAAAACTTCTCAATCTTAAACGGAATTTGGTAAGCTATGTCATCGGTCTCATCCTTGAATCGCACTACTCCTAGCGAGGGATTATAGGTCATCTCGGTGCTTTCTATGCAAGGTTTTCCTAGAATAACATGGGATAAGCTAGGGTCTATGGCCGTGCTAATATCATCCACAATTATGAAGTCCGTAGGAAACGTGAAACTACCTACATAAACGGGCAATCCCTTAATTCTTCCGAGAAAATTGCAACTAATATTAGGATCATTGGGGTCTTGCCTAGTTGGAATAGGCTTCTTCAATATCCAATTGTATTAGGTGCTAGTCATTATGTTGATTGGGGACTCATGATCAATGTAGGCCTTTGCCACAAAAAGGTGTCCTATACAACATGGTATGTTAAGATTCCAAGGGTTCCCAAACTTGATTCTAGGGCTTTTCCTAACATACATGTGACGGAGGTCACGCACTAAGTGAGGTGGTGAGATAGTTCTTCTTCCGTAGGAAACTTATTGAAATAGTCATTGTCTACTTCATCTACTTCCTCGGTTGTTTCATTATTCTCAAGTGTATGATCCTCTTCGTCATTTGTTCCATTAGGTTTAACTAAGGTGATGGTATTGACGAATTGAACGTGCTTAGCTAGCTTACTTGGGTCCTTAATCTCTACACCGAAGGCTCGGAGTTGAGATAGCATTAACCTTCCTATCACTATTAGTTATGGCTTTCAAAAGGTTGTCTATCTTCCTATCCATTTCGCTTGTTGTTGGTTAAAGCGGTCCGGAGCTTAGCTATTTGGGATTCTTGGGATGCAACAAGGTTTTGCAACATCCCTTCGATGTTTTGTTGGTTAGGACCGTTAGGTGGGGCCATGAAAATCATTGAAGTGAATTCCTTGGTTTGTCCCAAGAGAAGTCGGGCTTGCCTTTCCATGCCTCTCGGGTTTCATTGAAATTCCTAGGTCCGGTATTGTAGGGAATCTTCCTACCGCTCCATTAATACGTGAGGATGCGAGTCAACGGAAGCATGTTCGGGATCGAAAAGAGTCGCGTGTTATGAGGATCACAAAACGGCTCACACGAGGAAGAAACTTTGTTCACATGGTGTGAAGATTTAAGATTTTCGTAGGAACTCATTAGGAATTTTACTTGATCTTTAAGTTCAATCATCCTACGGTCGGAAGGAGGCAAGGAGATTGCCTTAACGGTTTTGGGCAAACACGGGGTCATCCCAACTTTCGTTGTCATAGAGGGCTAGGTCCTCATCATACCCCATGATTCTTCCGCGGTGAGATCATCTTTAGTACAAGATCCTTTAATTTATCCTTTAATTCCTACTTCTTCCACATCGCTTAGGTTTCTTTACTTGATTCCTATCAAGTAAACTTTTTTTCTCATTTTTAGCTTCCTCTTAGTCTATCCCCTTCTTCGTGATTTTGTTCGTAAAACCATCACCACCATGATCCGTATCTTTCAAAACTTGATAACTCTACTTTCTCAAACTATCTCTAATTCCTACTTCTTCCACATCGGTTGAGTAATTCCACCACACCCTTTGCGTTGTACTCATCTTTAGTACACGATACCCTAGTTAACCCCTCGAGCCTATCCTTTTCGCGGTTCTCGTGATGTTTCGGTTTTCCGAATATCAATGAAGAGCATTGTTTACACCCCACCCCAAATGTACACCCAAATCGCCTTAGCCTACCTTGTATGCACTCACTTTTAGTGCATTATTGTTATCACCTTAAACCCTTAGTTCAATTATCTAGTTGCTTGCATGAGTTGCTAAGTCGAGTCATATCCTTTGTATACAGCTTTGGGACGATTGAGATTCATGGGAAAAGTTAAAGTTTATGAAATGACGGAAGGAACGTTAAATTCAAATTCCCTTTGTTTGCGTAATAATGTACCCCAAGTGTTTTGATCTTTTCAATTCGGGTCAAATTAGTGTTAGAGTAATAAAAACTCAAGTGTAGGGATGTGCCTATAAATCCCTATCATTTTGATGTTACCGTAGAGGATGGTAGAGTAAAAGTGTATGATAAAAAAAAAAATAAATAAAAAATCGAAAAAAAAGAGAAAAAGAGAAAAGAAAAAAATAGAGTGAAAAAAAAAAAAAAAAACAACATACGGGCTACCATCCTACATCTATCCTTCATGAGACCGAGTTCTTTGTGAAAATCCCTTTCCAAATATAGTGCACAAGTTTTCAAATTTTTTACATGGGGTAAAAGTCTTTTCTGAAGAATGTCTCTTTGTTCTCGCGCCATTGGCGATTGAAAATGTTCAACTTTTATTTCGTAATGAAATTCAATCTCACGCTCCAAAATTTTGAGGTCGATAAGAAAGTGTCAAAGTATTTTATAACGCGACAACTTTCGCTTTTGTTTTAACTTCACTAAGTGAAGGTAAAGGACCATTAATTTGTGCACCATTGTGTTTGGGACTAACTTTAAACCGTGTGATAACAAAAGGGTTGTTAGAAGTATCTTGTTGTGTGACAAAAGTTACGGCTTTTAAATAGTTAAATGGTTTGTTATAAACGACATTTTCCATTTTGACCGACTCGCCATCTCGCATCTAATTCCTCCATACGATTATATTCAACAACACCATAATTGAATCATCAATTCTATGTTCTGCATCAGTAAACTTGTGATTTGGTTTGAATGCTCTATTTGAAAACTTAGGTTTGTAATCGCAAGTATTGGTCCATATCCATTTGGATTTGGTTTAAAAGTAAACTTTGAATAGTCGTGATTGACTCACCATGTTTATAAACAACATTTTGAAACTCTTTGATTTTGTGTTGTAAGTCGACAATTTCTTCAAGATAGTTATCTATTCGCTTCGTGGAATGTCGTTTGTACTCGAGAACTGTTTTTGACAAGTTACCAACTCAACCTTGGCTTTTTGAGTTTCCAAAGTAAGAGCGTTAAGTTGTTGTTTATGTTTATGTTTCATTGTTCTATTTGAGACAACAAAGCATTCTTGGATGCGGCTAGATCACGATCCGTCGTTCTAATGATTTTTCGCTTTGATGAGATTTAGCAAAGCGACTTCAAAACCTTTTTCACATTTTTCTTGAGTTTTGAAAAATTGATTTGTCGAATTAAGCATTCATTATCCCTAATTAACGGTGCATTTTATCTTTTAATTTCGTGCAAATTTCCAAACGAGATTGTTGGTCTTTAATTAAGGTCAAGAGCTCAATTTCTATTAGATGTAAGCTCATCTTGAGTTTTTTTTTCTATTAGGATGGTAGTCCGTTTTTTTTTTTTTTTTTTTTTTTTTTTTTTTTTTTCATACACTTTTACTCTACCATCTTCTACGGTAACATCAAAATGATAGGGATTTATAGGCACATCCCTACACTTGAGTTTTATTACTCTAACACTAATTTGACCCAATTGAAAAGATCAAAACACTTGGGGTACATTATTACGCAAACAAGGGAATTTGAATTTAACGCTCCTTCCGTCATTTCATAAACTTTAACTTTTCCCATGAATCCCAATCGTCCCAAAACTGTATACAAAGGATATGACTCGACTTAGAAACTCATGCAAGCAACTAGATAATTGAACTAAGGGTTTAAGGTGATAACAATAATGCACTAAAAGTGAGTGCATACAAGGTAGGCTAAGGCGATTTGGGTGTACATTTGGGGTGGGGTGTAAACAATGTTCTTCATTGATATTCGGAAAACCGAAACATCACGAGAACCGCGAAAAGGATAGGCTCGAGGGGTTAACTAGGGTATCGTGTACTAAAGATGAGTACAACGCAAAGGGTGTGGGGGAATTAGTCAACCGATGTGGAAGAAGTAATTATATTACGGGTATCAAACAAGGGTTATCCTAATGCCTCTTATCATTTAGTTATTCCTAACTACACAAGTGTAGTCTTACTAGCGATCTCGGAATGCATCACAAAACAAGTTCTAGAATCTAATATACTACCGGTTTACACTCTAAGCATTAAAGATGAATGCTTTTAATTCCTACTAATCTAAGGGCGATCCTCACATTTTGGGTGGAATTTAGGTGGTAAAGGGTTTTTGTGCTAGTCATGTAACTTCCTATCCGTGAGACGCTTTTGTTAAGACTAATGGCCCACTCCTATATGTCATGAAAAATTTTAAATTTGGTGCCAAAATTACCTTAACCGACATTTTCTCGTGGTTTATTACAAAAGTGCTATTAGACAAAGCAAATAATCAAGGATAAGCATAGTTTCAAAGTTCCCGCTTGATTTTCCTCCCTACACTTAAACCGAACATTGTCCCCAATGTTCCCGAAGTATCAAAGTTATGATAATGGAAGGTAATCAAAACGAAAGAAACTAGTACTCCCCTGATTAGCTCGGTAGGATCCGTGTGTGAAGTAGTGGTTAAATTCTTTCCAAGAAGAATTTATGCGTGAAAAGCTCCTTCCAATCTTATGTAACTTCTTCTTGATAAATTAAACCTGCACCCTTGAAGAAACAAACGAAACCTTCGCGTAAAATCGGCGGTAATAATATATAAGACTCGATTTAAACTAGGATATAATGCTTGTGGAATGGATGTTAACAAAATTTCTGGAAAATTAAGACCTGGAAAATTCCAAAATTTTTAAGTAGCTCGAAAACGAGAAAAAGTAATCTGTTGTTTTACTCCTTCCCGACGCCGTCAGTTGCGATCCCGACGCCAGTTATCCTTACAAAACCGGTCTCATTTTTCAAAATTTTTTGGAAAACTTACATCTTTAGAATCTGGAAAACTTTCTCGAAAACATCCATTATGACTCGATACAAGCATTTGACTCGAACAAACACACAAATATATCTTTTAATGAATTGTTATTCTCATGTTTACGCTTCCTTGAAAACGCGTGTAATCCTCCCTACACTTATCCCTTATGTAAAATACCTTTATATGCAATTAAGACGAGGTTAAAACAAAATAAAGCATTTTTACAAATTTAAACATGAGAATAAACAATCGATAAAAGATATATGACACTAACAAGCAAACAATTAAGCATGGGTTGCCTCCCACGGCGCTTTTCTTTATTTAAGAGTCTTGTAGCTAGACTCGTAGTCGTGTTCTGCGTTACTTCATTACCGCCACCTTCTTCCTTCGCTTTCCCTTCGCTCTAAAGGGTGTAGACGTTGTATGCTTACAATGGATTCCTTGCCAACGTTATCTATTATGGTAATGATTTTATCTTTTAAATTGGTTTCCTTCATCAGGAAAGGTCCAAACCATCTTGGTTTGTTTCTACCTCGTAATGCCCTTATCCGTGATTTGTATAAAAGTACTTTTCTCCTTTTAGAAATTCCGTAGGGTTCCTTTGTGTCTTAGGTATCGAGGGGGATTATTTCCTAACTTCTTGCCGGTTTCCACAACGTTGCATACAATCCTTGAACCATAAAGTCCCTAAGCCCTTTTTCCCGTCATTCATCTTTTTCTTAACACTATTGCTGGGGCTTTTCGATTTCAACCGTAATCATTTCCATGATCTTAAGAGGATACCTTGGGATGATGGGTATCCTAGCTGCACTTCTTCCTTTTGAGTATCATGATGCCCTCTCCGCATTTGATGGTTGCCTTGGCGGTGGCCAGAAATGGTGTCCCAAGAATGAGAGGCACGTTTTTATCTTCCTCAACATCAATGATCACGAAATCCACCGGATAAACGATATTAGCCACCTCAATTAGAACATCCACCGCGATTCCTATGGGGTAGACATAGGTGTGATTAGCTAAGGAAAGTCAAAGATCGGTCTTGGTTGGTTTCTCCTTAGTTAACTTATTATAAATTGATAATGGCATTATGTTCACATCAGTCCCCTCATCAGCTAAGGCATTTATATTATCAATATCACCTATGCTACATGGTATCACGAAATTCCCTGTGGTGTCTCGTTTTCTTGTTAATGGTTTTTTTATGACCAACTCATACAGGGGTCCCATAGGCAAAGCGTCATACTCTTCTTCTATCATTTTTCCTTCAAGAGCCTCCCTAAGAATTTCATTGTACCTAAAGTTGTTTACTTGGTTTGCAATGTTTTTTTGTTAATTTCGTGCTTAAGGTAGTACTCAATGGTCTCAAGCTCATCATTAGGCACAGACTCCTCCTTCTTGCTTTCCTTAGTTTTCTTTATCTCAACCCTTGTATCCTCGGACATAATGGAAACGGCGTTAACAAATGAAGTGGGAGGACAATCGTTGCTTCTTACTAGTACCTTCTCGGGAACTTTTGTTTTGGTAAATTCAATTACCAAATTCATCATTTCCGTCATTTTCGCTTGCATTTACTCTCTCTGCCTATAAACCTCCTCTTCAAATTTGGCTAATCTCTCCGTATGAGCCGCCATGTACTCCTCATATGTTCCTTGAAGCTTGGTGAAAGTGGTATTGGGAAGTAGAACGCAGCGTCTTCGAATTGGGTTTTGCTCACGATTTGGGGACTCAAAAAAAGGTGTGGGGTGGTTGGTGGAGTTGGCGGTTTGACAACTTCGAGGAATTTGTACGATTCTTTTTGCCTTTCCATAAGATAATCAATCCCTCTCTCAATGGCACTCATTTGCTCCTCGAGGGTGTCGGAAGATTCAAAAGGAGTTGATATGGCATTAACTACGTTAACCGGAGTTTTAGGAGATTCATTCCAATCTTCGTAGCTTTGATCAGCAAGCTCCTCTATAATATCCCAAGATTTCTTTGTATTAAAGTCGCTGAGCCTTCCACCGGCGGCTCGATCAATGGATCGTCGAGTGATGAAATCGGTATGGTCATAGAAAATTTGGATTTGAAGCCAAAGATCAATGCCATGATGGGGAAGTCTCTGGAGTAGGTCCTTAAATCGAGTCCATGCTTTATAGAGAGACTCACCTTGGAGTTGTTAAAACGTCAAGATGTCTCGCCTAAGTTTAGTGGTTCTCCCTGGTGGGAAAAATTGAGCAAGGAAGCGAGATGTAAGTGTAACACCCCCAACTTCGTGATACGCAGCGGAATTCAAACTGGGTGTTACTTCATGGCACAACAGTCATAACAATAGAAAACGTACTCTAATGGAGTCGTTTTAAAAGGATTTATCATTCGATTTATATAAATATCGAGTTTACAAAATGAGGTCCCGATGGTTCCAAGTTTACAAAATACATTAAATTGGTTTTCGAATGATAATAAAATTTATAGCCTTCTTCAAGATCCTTGCTCTTCCGTGCCGCTTCCGACATTATGGACACGAAATACATGCTTAAAACTCACAACACAAAGGTTGAGTGAAATTCATAGAGTTTTGGAAATCGCTTGAACACATAATGTTTGTAGTGTGAGTTATAAATTAACACCAATGGTTTGAAAACCAAAAGAGATATTATTGCACTAAGCTCATGATACCGAAAACGTTAACAGCTGTCATAAAATAGTAACTGATGCCCTAATAGGTAATTTGCAAATAAACCTATAGATGTTCAAATAGAGTGCGTTTGTTTGCCTACCCGGTCAACACAAACGGGATTTGTCATTCCCGATAGATCTATCCACATTATTCGCGTTCACTCGCAAGTGATTAATGGTTCATGATAATAGGGATTTAAGATTGGCAATAGTGGTACTTAGTGCAACTAATATATTGAAGTATAATTTGAAAGCAATGTGTTCGATTTAAAATAAAGCATGTATCTCCCCCAAGGGTTTGTAAAACAATTTAAGTAATAGAAAGTGGGGCTATGAACTCACCGTAGAGTAAATGATATCAAATGTAAAAGTAGAATGATGGATATGCCGTGAGAACTTCTACGAGCAACCTAAAATAGAATGTTGCGACTTAGGTTTGGAATAATGTTTAGGAAAACATAAACCAACCTATATACGTCTCTATGTTGATCATGATGTAGTACATGGTATTTGTGTATGTCATTTATAGAAATGGTCTAGTTGTGAAAACATGTTTAGTTTATAGATATCGTACTACCGCTCGGGCCATCATAATTCGAGAGGTCATGCAAGAACGCTCGAGGAGCTAGGACACTTTAAATCGTAACCAAAGAACTCGTCGACACGCTTTACTCAAATGAAACCCTCACATGAAGCTCCCTACTTTTGTAGCACTTAGTAGATACAACATATGTTTTGAGTGAAGATTTATAACATAAAGTTTATCATGTTTTAATAATTATCTAGTTTTTACAAGTTCTCGCTGCTTTCATAAATATGATCACCTTAGTTAACGGTCTTGGGTAAACAAGCCTTAAGGCTTTAGCCATGGCCTTGCCGTGACTTTGGTCTTGACTACCATGGTCTTGAGACTTAGCTTTGACATTAGCCGTAGCCGTGGTCTTGGCTTATGGCCATTAGGCCTCTTGGTTTGTTTTTAGTTGTGACAAAAGTATAGTTATGAGACTAAATATAGGGCGCTTCATTTATGAAAATTAATGGCCTGCTTATGCTTTTCAAGGTCCGAGCTTCTTGGTTATTGAAGGAAAACGACGCTTCGCATAACTTTTGTATTTTAACTTTTGATGAATCGGACCGTATACTACTTTTAAAATGGCGTAACCAAAACAAGCATAAAATGGCGCTTTGGCGCTTATGTTTCGCTAACTTCTTTTGCCTATAACTTTTGACTCGTTTTTCCGTTTCGGGTGATTCAAATTGATATATTTTTGTTTTAATATTATCTACAAGAATATGAAAAGTATCAGATCTATATGTGGTCGATTTTGTGGAAACTCTGTACAAAAGTTTATCATTTATACACTTACTAACCCAAGTTTAACATATAGGTTCTTATAACTTGTTTTAAAGATTTTTGTACATCATGATCCAACATAGTAACTATATATATAGCATGAAGTAGTTAAGATTATGAATAATAAAGATGATATGATGGTGGTGATAAGTTGCTTACAACTTTTGGCTTTCAATAAGAAAGGAGTAACTAGTAAGGATCGGACTTTGATTGATCGCTAAGACTTTGGATTGAGCTAGCTTTCCACACCTTGGCACCCTTGCAAACTTGAAGAGTTGGTGATGAAGTACTAAGTGACTTGAGTGGATTTAAACTCAAGAAGATCACTTAAACTTGCTAGAGATTTGATGAAGTAGCTTGATCTTTGGAACTTCCTTGCATAAACTTGGAGTTTATAGATCAAATGATGGAAGATGTGAAGGATTTATGATATGAACGACCAAGAACATATTGTGGAGGTCTTTAGGATGTATTTTACTTCCTATTTATAGGAGGGCAAGTTTGGTTAACCATATATTGGGTTAAATATTAACCATGGTTAAGTTAGGACACTTGTAAAGATCTAAATGTACCATGGTTAGGATGATGCCACCAAAATGATGACTCCCCCTCCTTAGGTCGGCCTAAACAAGATAAGATGACTTAGGTGGTTAGTTTTGGTATTATCTTGGTTATCGAGTGAGTTTTGGTTCCGTTAATAGCTAATCGTAGTCGTTAAGCCATAAAGCGTAAAACCGGTATCGTAAAATACGAAACTTGTAGGAATGATGAAACTCATCATTATACTCCATCTAAAAATATAAAATGGGTGATAAGTCTCATTGGGTGCAAAAGCATTTGGTTAAAGCCGGAAATACGGTAAAAAAGCGTAATTGCAGCTTATCGAAAAGAACGAAATTTCGGGAAACGACCGTGAATTTATTTAGAGTAGACTAAAATTAGTCTAAAAGTGATATGAGATGTCAAAATGTGGTTTTCATCATACGCGGGTATTATTGATGCGGAATTGAAGTGACGTTTCACGGGTGGACTTCTTTATCGTTGAGACGTTGGTTGGTTGGATGCATGTCTCAAGATAACTTGTTGGAGCACATTATGAAATTTGAAAATCTGGTTATAACGGTAAGGAGTTACGTTGTAGTGCTCACAAGTGTGTAACCATCACTTTAAGGAGTTACGTTGTTGTGCTCGGTCACACGAAGTTGTGGATTGTTCAAAATTTAGAACAAGCAGCAAGTCACAAGTTGGGATGCTTACTTCCTTTTCAAGTTAGTCGTATCGGGCAATCTCCATATGTGGTCATTACTATTAGCCGGTGAATTCAAATGAGGTTCGATAAAAGGTTGGTTAGAGAAAATTATTGAGAGTATATCTTTGCGACATATTCTCACGGAATTTTGATCAAGCTATGATGTTAATATTGCATCATAGAAGGTAATACGGTATGTACGCTACATTATGATGATTTCGATAGCTCGCAACCATCAGGAGGGAGAAGTTGGCATTTCATCTTCCGTGATTGGATTACGAAGGGATTTTTGCTTAAGACTGAAGAAGGAGAAGTAGTGTGGTGTACATCGAGGTTTTTTACCAACTTGGATGCAATACTAAGTGAGTTATGTTATGATGTTCCCAGAACGACAACCATTGTGCTTCAAGAGTTTACTTTCTCCGCTACGTGTCTGAAGATTAAAGACGTGCTTGAAAGTGTGTGTGTGTGTGTGTGTGTATTTTCTCTCTCAAGGAATATACAACTTATTGTTTGCATATCTTATCATCACATACACGGATTTTATATCATCAAGTCACCAAACATCTCATCTTTTCTTTCTTTGTTATAAGCTTTACGTTTGTGTTTTTGGGTTGAACGTTTTATACGCTTAAGGTGTTATACGTGTGTTGGGTTTGCTTGTTAAAGGGATAAGGTTGATATTCGTAGTGGTCCTACAATTGGTATCAATCGCCTAACAATGGTTTAGGAGTGTTTGTGTTTGTTTTGAAGGGTTACGCATAAAGCTCACGTTTTACATATTTGTCACGCTTAAAGCTTTAATTTTTGCACTCAAAACTTCAAGATTCTTGTGGTTTAAGGTTTATTTGGTGCTAAAGTTTCAGCTTTTTGCAAAAGTTTGAAGCTTTACGTGTTTTTCTTCATTTTGAACACGCTTTGGTTCGTTGGTCATTTCTACTGTAACTTTTCTAGGCACTTTGGGTGAAAAGGTCAACATTTTGGGTTATTCGAGTGTTTTAAGGATATCCGTGCAAGAGAAATTGGTTGAATCACGAAAATTTTTACGAGTAGGTCAAAACCCTAGTTCTACTCAGAAGAAAGTCAACTACGATAGTTTTCTACTCGTAACTTTTGGTGAAGAATCTTCGTGCTTAACGGTGACTCGGTGCTTCCTCACTTGGATAAGTGTGTGGAACACTTCGACTTTGGATATCTCTTACATTTGTGATAGTGTAAAGGATTTTGGGCAAAACCTAATCTTACGCATAAGTTTCGACTTACGCGAGAATACTTTACGATAAGCATTTTTCTTACGCCTAAGTTTTTCTTACGCATAAGCTAAATCTTACGATAACTTTTTCTACCGTAACTTTAAACCTCGCGATAAGATCCTACGCCTAAGATCCTACGCATAAGATCCTACGCCTAAGTTTCTACTCAGAACTTGTGTTTCTACGCCTAAGCTCTTTCTTCGCATAAAAAAAAAAAAAATTAAATTTTGAGGAGACTAAACGCTCAATTTTTACGAGATTCAAAATTTGGTTTAATCTGTGAAAATTTTGGTCAAAATTCAAATTTTGGGCCTAAATTCAAAATTTTCGGGTCAAATTTACGTCAAAATTGTCATAACTCAAAATTTTCATACGACCTTAGAATTGATTTTTATAGTGAATTTCAAATTTTGGGCGAAAAATTTTTAAGAACCAAGGTTACGAGTACGACTTTCGAAACACCTCAACCGAGCTTAATCTTCATCAACCACAACTCCTTTATCGCTGAATCGATCCTACATCAACTTTATCGATCATACCTTCATCAATGGCAACTCAACAAGACATTCATGCACCGGTGCCGAAAACCGCCCTCCTATGTTGGCAAAAGGTGGTTATCTTCAATGGTCAAGTCGTATGTCTGCTACATCAAGACTAAACCTAATGGAAAACTCATGATTAACTCCATTCGTAATGGACCCTTCAAGCCTCGACAAATCCAAGACCATGGAACTCCCGACATCCCACCATCTTTTCATACTCAAACCGAATCGAATACACCGCAGAGGATCAAAAGCAAGTCGATGCGATGATATGGCAATTCATATTGTCCAACCGGGATTACCAATAGACATCTTTGTCATGGTAGACAGCCAGAAACCGCTTTCGATATGTGGGACGTGTAAGACGGCTTTGTCATGGAACGTAAATTGGTCAACAAGACATGGAGAACAAGTCGCTAACCGAATGGGAAAAGTGTACTTCCACCCGTGAGAATCCATTGAATCATACTATGGAAGGTTTTGCACTTTGATGAATGAGCTAATCGTAAACAAGTCGACACCCGTAACTATCGCTCAAAACATCAAGTTCTGAACAATCTTCCGTAAGAATGGGGACGATATGTAACTATTGTCAACCAAACAAAAGACCTTCATCGGTGAACTTTGATCAACTCGAATGATTTTCAAAACAAAACCAAGTCAAGTCAATGAAGTCGAAAGAAAGATTGGCAAAGAATCATGATCCATTAGCACTTATTGCAAAGACTCAAACCTCGGTGAATACACAACAATAAGCTTCATCATCTTCCAACAACAACAACTTGCAAAGAATTCATTCCACAACCACAACAACAATTCTATCCGAACAACAATACCAGAACAAGGAATCATCGATCCCGAAAATGACCCGTGTTTACCTTGCAATGATATACTCTTTCTTGGGTAACGACTAAAAGTCGCTATTCCACACCAACTAACAACAACCAAAGGATTTCGCAAACACTGCAATGTGCAAATTGCACACCGGTGTGAATATGGGTAATCAAGGACAAATGGTTGGAGTTATTGGGAATCGCAGGATATGCTACCGATTTCGTATGGGTAATCAGCGGCTCCGTGCATCGTGGTAATCAGTTGGGTCGAATGTTGGAAATCGATGGGTCGAATGTTGGGAATAGAGCAATGGGTAATCGAATGGGAATGTTGCAACCCAATGTTGGGAATTATGGAAATGTGAATCGTGGTAATCGATTAAGTGTTATAACTGTCAAGGAGTGGGTCACATGGCAAGAAACCGTCCCACTAAGCCGCACAAAAAGAATGGTGATTTTCTTCGAAAGTCGCTTTGTTAGCGAGATAAGCAAGAAGCGGGTTACAGCTGAGTCTCGAGGAAATTGACTTTTCGCTATTGTGGATGAATTGAAGACCTCGAGGAACTCAATGCGAATGCATCTTCATGGCAAATCTTCGTGAAGCTAAGTATGACATCGAGTCGACTCACCTCCCGCCTATGACGCCAATACAAGATGTCGAGGTACCAATCATTGATCCATGCTATAACAATGTCATATTTGATGTGTTTACTCATGACAAACAAATTTCTCGTGACGCCAAAGACCTACTTATGATACATATATGGACAATCCGAGTTGTAGCAATACTAACTCAAACTCCGGATGTGGATCCTAATGGAGGCCGTGTGGCACAAAATACCGAGATCCGATGAGGAAACGCGTGCTTATTTTGAATCATTAATCAATAAATGTGGCATTGAAATTGAGAAAGTCAAGAAGGTCAATCGCGGGTTAAGGCCGCGAATGTTAAATTGACCACCGAGCTTGAGAGTTACAAAGAGATCGCCAGAGCCTATGAATTTCATACAAACAAAATATCGTAATTAGAAATTGGTTATCGAGATTCTGCTTTTAAGAGAAAACAATTGCAAATCAAGTATGATACACTTGATGTGAATCAACTTGAAAATAAAATCTTTAAACAAGGAAATTTCAATTAAATGACCAACTTTCTAAACAAAAGCAATGTATTCTCGATCTTGAAAAAGAGAAGAAGAAGTTGATTATCGATTTTGCAAAACGAGAAGATTCTCTTCTTGATGAGATTCTCGACAAAATGAAATGATCAAAAATTGGACAATTTACTTCTTACAACGGGTCATTCCGCTAAGACAAACAAAATGCTTTCTAATCAAGTAAACCGATTTTCATACATCTCACAAAATGGCTCTTGGTAACTCACCTCCTTGTTTTCTCAAGAAAGCTCGAAATCTCGAATGTGTTGCACAATGGAAAACCATTGCATGAACCCATAATTGTGCATGATTCGCTTGAAACGTTGGAACTATCTCGAGGAGAGTAGATCAAAATGAAACAAAACATCCGTAAATAAAACCTATTGATTATAACAAATGGAACAAAATTAATGGTATTTCGCTTGTGTCAATCAACGCTTTCCACCACACCAATTGTTTCAAACAAAGTGTCAACATCTGCTTTCAAAATCGCTTTCAACACCAAGAGTTGTCTCAAAATCTTTTTCGAAAATCGAACAAATGTCTTCAAACAATCCTTTTAACACAAGTGATGGCGTAAGCATTTTAGACGATATTAAAATTAGAATTGGGAGACTTCAAGAGACTCATTAAAACTAAAACTCATATTACAACCAACATCCGGTTTAATAGTTTTGATATTGAATGTAAAAAGTTTTTGAAATCGAATTGCCCTCACCAATAACATCAACACAAGGGTAAATTATTTTGAACAAACCTTTTGAGAGAAACAATGACTTTGTCAAGGACCATAAATCCACAGTAATGCAAGCTAATGACAAGTGTTGAACACATTAACGTTTTGGAAAAGTTAAATGATTCTCTTCAAGATGTTCGACCATCGATATTATGTCCATCATTTTGCAAACATATTCGTTGAAGATCATGAAAGACTCCAGTGATGAGACCTCCAAATTGTTTCAAAATATGAAAAGCTCTTATGAAACTTGAAAAGAAAATGTCTCATATTTTAAACAACTTGATCGAAAAACAGAGGAATGCAAGTATGACAAATTGTCGATGAGCGTGCCTACAATGACATGAAAGCTAAAATGATCTTTTGAGGGCTCACCGAAAGTCAAAAGGAAAGGTAGTGGAAGCTGTGATTACAAAACCATTGATCATGGAGAAAGCAAATGTTCCCAAACCGTTTCAAAACCAAAATGTCTGCTTTTGCCTCCTCCAAAAGTCAATGAGAAAATGTTTCATCAAAACCAATACTCCACCGCCCTACCTAAACAACATGTTGATAAGGAAAAGCGGTTATCGAGAAACCAAAAGTTTTAGCACTGCCTTTTTAAGATGAGTACCACTAATGCGTCGCCTCCACATCTAAAGAGACTAGGATAGCCGAAACCACCTCCTTCATAAAAATGTGAATCCTAATGCGTGTGCCTCACCTTCTACAGACTAGAAAGCACCTCTAGGAGCAAAGCAGACTAAAGCCTAAGAGCAATACAAGGAACGATAGAGTCTCGATCGCCTCTAGGAGTAGTAGCTTGAATAAAGAGAAGAAAGTAGAAGAACACCCTAGGAATTTACAACCTTTGAATAAGAAAGACATTTCATCCGAATGTACTAAACCTATGAAACTTGCTAAGTCTAATGAATGTGTTGAATCTCTTTGTTTAACTTGCAAGAAATCTTTAAATGTTCAAGATGATTGTGTTTCTAAGAATGTGAATGATAAGCTCATTAAGAAGAACGTCCCAAAAGTAATTACGCTAAACGAGTAGGAATACTAGTTGCAAAACTTAGGCTTTACACTCTTCCGACAGAACCAACGTGTATACTTTAGGGATGATATTTGAAACCCACAGTAGAACTTTCACACCCGTAATGGTACAATGAGTGATAAACCGACTTCCTCAGAAAACCTCTCTCGAGTGTGATCGGATTTTACCTCTAACCCAAAGGAACCAAAATCAAAACGGTTTCCACAATATTCTTTTTCAGAATCGAAGGTTATCGAAATTTGTATTTGGATCGTCGACTGGTTGCTCCAAGCACATGACCGAATCAAGTCTGCGATCAATTTCGTCTGAAATTCATGGAACCGTGACGCTTTGAAATGATCATGTAGCAATATCATGGGTTATGGAGATCTACCTTTTGGAAATTATTTGATCACTCGGGTTTACTATGTTGAAGGGTTGGGACACAATTTGTTTTCAACAAGGCCTTACGTGATGCGATTTAGAGGTTGCTTTTAGGAAAAATGCTTGCTTTGTTAGAAACTTGATGGCACCGATCTCTTAACGGGAATCGTGATACAAACTTGTATGCTATCGACATCAACAAAATGGCCTCTTCATCACCAATATGTCTTATGACACGAGCATCCGGAACACAATCCCGATTGTGGCACGACGGTTATCCCATCTCAATTTCGACACCATCAACAAAATTGCCAAAGACAACATCGTCAACGGACTTCCAAAGTTCAAATACACCAAGGATCACTTATGTCCATCATGCGAACAAGGAAAAGCAAAAGAGCATCATATAAACCTAAAACCGCACCTAGTTCGGAAGCAAGGTTGCATATGTTGCACATGGACTTATGTGGCCCAATGAGAGTTGAAAGCTTTAATGGGAAAAAGTATATTCTTGTTATCGCCGATGATTATTCGAGATATGCATTGGTTAAGTTCCGAGATCAAAAGACGAAGCACCGTGCATCATCATCACCTTTTGAAACGCATTCAAGTACTTCTTCAAACTCCGCAGGGGTTGTAAGAATGCATAACGCACCGAATTCACAAATCGAGTTAAGAGCGTATTTTGAAGATGTTGGAATCACACATCGACATCACCGTTAGAACTCCACACAGAATGGGGTAGTTGAAAGAATAAATAGAACTCTTGTGGAAGTCGCCGCACGATGCTAATCTATTCTAGTGCACCGTTATTTCTATGGGTCGATGATGTTGCCACCGCTTGTTTCACTCGTAACCGATCCCTTATCCATCCAAGATTCAATAAAACCCCATATGAAATAGTGAACAATGAAACCGGATATCTCTTACTTTCACGTGTTTGGCGCTTTGTGCTATCCTACGAATGACAGAGAAGATCTTGGAAAATTGAAAGCAAAGGTGATATTGGAATCTTCATTGGATATTCGATAACTCGAGGGCATTCTGTGGTGTATAATGTAAGGCTAAGGAGGATCATGGAGACGATGAATGTGAAGTTTGACGAACTTACAGATGGCTTCGAGAGACTCGCCTAAAACCCGCACTAAACCGATGACTTACTGGACACATCGCTCAGACTCGTACCTCAAAGAGCTCAATCAACTTCGCTTGACAATCCTAAAGAACAAGAATGGGAGAATTTCTTCGAGTTAATGTTCGATGAATACTATGGTGGAACTTGACAAATGCATCAAACCATCATTCCACCGCACCCGCTCAAAATCATCCTCCACCACCAATGTAAGATGCATCTACAACGGTCGAAACCAATGCACCAACTCCATCAACATCATCTACTTCTACTCAAGTTAATGCACCCGCTCTACCAAAGAGCTGATGAGCAAAACCTAAACCGAAACGATGCAACGTTAGATGACGACTTATTTGAAAACCCGCTTGCTACGTAATCACCGAATCATCTTCATGCTTACGAGAACCATCTAACTCGAACACGTTTAACCAACGGTATCCTTCTACTCTGAAGTGGACAAAAGACCACCCAATTGAACAAGTTATTGGTGAACCTTCAAGGCCAATTCAGACGAGACGTCAACTTGCCACCGATTTCGACTTATGCATTTACCTTTGCTCAATTAGCAATATAGAACCAAAGAACATTCGCGAGGCAATGTCAGAACCCGCATGGATAGAAGCGATGCAGGAGGAACTTCTCCAATACCGTCTACATGACTCGTGGGAAAAGGTTCCAAGACCCATTGACGTTCGCGTCATCGATCTCAAATGGTTATGGAAGAACAAACGGGATGAAGAAATGACTGTTATTCGCAACAAAGCTCGTCTTGTGGCCAAAGGATATAGACAAGAGGAAGGGATAGACTTTGAAGAGTCATTCACGCGGTAGCTAGACTTGAAGCGTCAGATATTCTTGGCCTCTGCACTCACAAAATATCACGGTGTATCGATGGACATTAAGACCGCGTTTTGAATGGAACTCGAAAGAAGAAGTGTACGTGAGTCACCAAAGGCTTCATAGACATGGAACATCCGACTCACGCCTACAAACTCAAAAAGGCAATCTACGGTTTAAAGCAAGCTCGAGAGCGTGGTATGACGAATCGTCCTCTTTCCTTATCCAAAACAATTTCACCAAAGGCACAATTGATCCTACCTTGTTTACACAAAATGCAAAACGACATTTTGATTGTTCGATTTATGTGACGACATCATCTTTGGGTCCACTAATCCGAATCTTTCAAAACATTTTGAAAATCTCATGAAAAGCAAATTTGAAATGTCCATGATGGGGAACTAAAATTTTTCTTGGTTTACAAATACATCGCCCCTCGTGGAATTTTTATAAATCAAGCTAAATACACAACCGAGATTTTGAAAATCATGGTATGGATAATTGTGACTCGGTCGGAACACCAATGGTAACTTCACCAAAAATTAGAGCCGATTTGTTTGGGAAACCTATTGATCCAAGAAATATCGGAGCATGATTGGTTCTCTCATGTATCTTATCGCTAGTCGACCGGATATTCATTTTGTTGTTTGCCTATTAGCACGGTTTCGTGCTAAGCCTACCGAATCGCACCTCAAAGAGGTTAAACGGATCTTCGGTACCAAGACATCCATTCACATGGGACTTTGGTATCCGAAGGAACCGTGATTTGATCTAATTGCCTTTTCGTGATGCGGACCACGCAGTGATCAAGTTACGAAAAAAGTATATCCGAGGAGCACAATTTTGGGTGAAAAGTTAGTAAGTCGGTCTTCAAAGAAACAAGATTGCATCAGACTTTCAACCGTCAAGCCGAGTATGTGTCTCTATCTGCGTGTTGTGCTCAAGTTCTATGGATGAGAACACAACTCACGATTATGGCTTTACTTTCGATAAAATACCTATGTATTGTGACTCGAAAAGTGCCATAGCCATATCATGCAATCTCGCTCATCACTCAAAGACTAAGCATATCGTAGTCCGCTATCACTTCATCAAAGAGTACGTTGAAAATGGTATTGTTGAATTATTCTTCGTGAAGATCGATACCAACTCGCCGATCTATTAACTAAAGCCCTTCCAAAAGAAAGGTTTGAGTATTTAGTTCGACGAATTGAATGCGGCCCCTAACCCCGAGGAGTTAGAACGCCTTCTCGAATCTTCTTGAAAATGATTTTCCAAAGCATGTTGTAAATATTTTTGAAAACAAAATACAAAATTTGAAAACCAACAAAAGCAAAATATAAAATATAAAATTTCAAAAATACAAAACAATAGAAAATCAAAATCCAAAATATTCTTCTACGACATGTCTCTTGTATAATCGATATTCAGACGTTTCTAGAAATGTCATTCAACAATGATACGGGCATGTACAGATGCTTGAGCGAGAGTTCTTTTATATGTTTTCTAAAACATGTCGTTTCTCAAAATTTCTTAATAAAATGGCTTTCGTATACTTCAAGACGAAACCCGGACCAAAATGATGACTTTTGATTATTTTCAGATCAAAACTCGTGTTTTAAAGAAAAATCAAGTGTACGCTTCAAAGCACTACATTTAAAAATGGTGAGAATCATCATCATCTTGAGCACCTTTTCAAGATTGTTCAAAAGATTTTCAAAATCTTTCAAAATATTTTATGCTCAAGATAACTCCTCTAAAACCCTTTAATTGATTATGCTTTATTAAAGGGGAGTATAAAACAAAATGTTCCAAATTCATGCTTAAATCAAACCGCTTTGTCTCCCAAATTATTCTAAAATGTTGTTTAATCCGTTGATATCAAAAATATCACAATTATGCTATTTTGAGGGGAGGAGACGTGATTAAAATGTGATCAAAATCGTTGTTTGAATCTCAAAATGAGCTCGACTCAGACGGAACCAATGAATTGACGAGCAATCATGTACCATATCGAGAAACTTTCTATGGACTTGACCAGACGGGTAATAATTTCAAGCTAGTTCTCTAGTGATGTAAACGTGTCTCGAATCGGTCTTGTTCATTTAAAGTCGATCAATTCAAAAGTGCGAACTCTACCCTCTATGTGCGATTTCACAAAACTTATAAGCACATGTGAAGGGGAGTGTTTCGAAAATATAAAACTCTCTGAGTGTTCCAAACATGTTTTCTATCATAAACATTCGAGAGATTTTCATGAAAAATGGTTTTATGGCAACAATAGGACACATGGAGTTATAAGGTGACTAAGGATAGGAAATTGTCCTATGATCCGCCAGAGCTTGAGGGATCTACCCAAGAAAATCACAAATAGTTAGTACTAGAAGTCCTAGGAATGATTGAAAAAGGAGTAATGTGAGAAAGGAGAAAGAAGGGTTGAAGAATTAAAAGAAATGTAATGAGAAAGGGTGAAAATAAATAGCCCTCCATATTCAACCTTAGGGCGTAAACCGGTTCAATTCATCACTCTCTGGTTGTCACTAGATGACACCGGTATTGAAGACCAAGACGCCACGGACCCAAAGGACGCATCGCACTAAACCTTCTAGCCACTCAATTCCTCTTAAAAGGATTTGTTTCATTCTCACCGGAACCCTACATAATCTATTGACTTTCTCTTAGAGATCGTTGGTATTGAAGAAGGAGACCTCTCCCTAGTCTCCGCCAGAAAACCAAAATGCACTATTGAGTCTAGAGCCACGAGATTCATCAAAAGATCTCATAAGAACACACGACATGACATCGCTTGTTGTTCATCAATAAGGACACAAGTGATATATTCTAGAGTCCTTCGCAGATCTTAGCAATTTGCCGTAACATTTATGAGAAGTTTCACTGTGATCTTCATGATTGAATGGAAACTCCCGCCAGGTCAACATCAAGCGACCGACAAAGCAGTCACTTTGGTAATTCCCGTGGATTACGCTTAGTGTGTCTCAAACGGTCTACGTCGTGGGGTGATGCTTCGTGTACCTCAATGACTCATCCGAATCAGAGATGTACTTCGGTATATCGCGTTATCTCACTTGTGGGACTCAGCTCAGAACGGCCTCGTGAGAATTAGAGACGTGTTTTCACACTATGTCATTAACACCTCGAAATTCAAACTTGTAAGTGCCTAACCGCTTATTACTAACTTGTTTTATGTTTTCTTCTTATGGAAGCTTCGGAGCGGATAGATCGTGCAGACTTGCCACATGCTCATACCAACAACACATGAAAGTTCTCATCATAATCAAAGGAGATGATTCTTCGTCAATGTCAAAGAGTCTACAAAGTTTAAAGACTCCAGAACTACATCATTGGTAACCAAAAGACAAATAGAAGTGTGAGCATGGTGGAGAAAGAAGTGGAGACACCTAACCAACGAAGTTGACAATGGCAGACAACCACATTATCTGATCACAAAGCATGAAGGAACAAAGAATCAAGACTATTCTATATCTACAAGCAAAGTTCAAGCTCAAGGAAAGTAGACACCTAATCAAGTGGAGCATCATTTGAATGACCACCCCTTAGGGGGAGATTGTTAGCCTTAATAGTTTTATTAAAAGTGATGGTCATTCACGATTAGGAACTCTGTAATGTGTGCTAGATATCGTGATAGAATAGTCAACGGGCTCGTGGATTGGGCTAAGCTAAATGGCTAATAGTTATGTTAAGCTAGCCTTTTATTAAGTGTAATCCAATCCAAGTCCACGAAAGCCCAAAGAAAGCCCAAGCTAAATCCTTTAGGGTTTTATGCCTCTTGTATTATAAATACCCTCAAATGGTCATTTGAGGGTGTGCTTGAAAGTGTGTGTGTATTTTCTCTCAAGGAATATACAACTTATTGTTTGCATATCTTATCATCTCACATATACACGGATTCTATATCATTCAAGTCACCAAACATCTCATCTTTTCTTTCTTTGTTATAAGCTTTACGTTTGTGTTTTTGGGTTGAACGTTTTATACGCATAAGGTGTTATACGTGTGTTGGGTTTGCTTGTTAAAGGGATAAGGTTGATATTCGTAGTGGTCCTACAGCGGGATAACTTTACAGTTATTCGTGAAATTTAAAAGTTACGCGATTTAAGAAAAAATGTAGAACGTACAAGGTTAATTCCTTTATGGTCAAAGGAGGAGGGAAATATGTTTGACTTTTCCAAAAAATGTAAAAGTGTCAAAAACATATTAGAAACATAGTGCGAGAATCGTTAAGTCCGGATGTAAGTAGAATTGTTTAAAACGTAAGTTTAGTTTTGTTCTCATACCGGGCTTATTTGGTAATATTAAAATAATAATTCTTAAAAATTCTCAAATTAATCATGAATGATCTAAAAATTTATCTGATGCGAGGAAAATTGTCAGGGTTGATTTTCGTTAAGCGCGTGATGTTTAAACGGTGGACCGTCCAAAACGAAACTTTAAAACGATGTTTACTTAATAACTTTTGCGAAAATGATCTAACGATGGTCGAATTCTCAGGTCATTACTAAAATAATTTATCTTACGAGAATGTGAAATAAAAGTTTTACGGATGAATAGTGAAAGTGAATAGTTAATGTGAATAGTAAATTCTCGAAAATGAAAAGTAACCTAAAAATGCGGGTGGTTACAGTAAGATCATCCCAACTTGAGATGGAGCCGGCGGGAAGTCGCTCAAGCCAATTACTAGCTTGGTCCCGTAGAGAGAATTGTAAGAGACGCAGGCGCGTGGTCTCCCGAGTAGTAGCATCAAGGTCGATGGAATCAACAATTTTGAGGAAATCCTCGATGTCGATTTGGATCTTCTGAACGAAGTCCATGGAATGCACATCCGCTTTGCACCAACCGGATGGTGTCGGATTGCGGCCGTAGTTTGGGCTTGGTCGGGAAGCTCAATGGTGTTCCTATAGCTTGAGTGGCTTGGTCTCGAGTATTCACCAAGAGTACGGGCTCTTGGCGGGTCAATTGGTGGTGGGTTGATGAATGGTGGGTGGTTATCACCTTCCATGATGAAAAGTGACGGGTTACGAACAAAGGTCACGAAGAAGGGGATAGACTAAGAGGAAGCTAAAATGAGAAAAAGTTTACTTGATAGGAATCAAGTAAAGAAACCTAAACGAGGTGGACTACTAACTAGCTATTCTATTCCTCGGCAATGCGCCAAAACTTGATAACGCCACACGCCGTTCGGGGTCAAAGGAACTTCCTTTCGTCGAGCAAATTTTTCAACACTCTAGGCGATGAACCTAATCGTTGTAGTGTAGTATTAGGGTAAGCCATGGGTATTGATATCGTTCTCTAGGGGAATAGGAATGATAGTGAGAAGTTACTATGCTAAGGTTGTGGTTGAGGAAGATTATTTTTTTATCTTTTTATAATATTTTAAGGAAAGGAAAGGTACGAATCTCGGGGTTGAATTGGGGGGTTGGTATTGCTACCGATTACTCTACTTATCTAATTATCTAATCTAAGGTGTATGTAGTCTATGTCTAATTAATGTGTGCTCGTATGATATTTTAAAGATGTGTTTACTTAGGTTTTACTACTCCTTAATTATCTCCTATTGGTGGTTGAATTGTCACGTCCTTATTCCTAGTTGCGTTGTGTGTCTAAGGTTGTAGGGTATGCTTTTCTCCCTAACTCTTTGAACTTACCAAAGGATCTCGTCTACAAAACCCACTAGGGATAATAAACTCTTACTCTAAGGCACTCTTTGGATGGTTTAGCTTACAACTACTCAAGGAGTCATATTCAAGGTTCACAAAGATTTAATCAAGCATTATACACAACGAATGACCTATCGCATTACTAGATCATTAACCAACTAAGATAAGAAACAACCAATCAATATTCAATAATTAAGTTTCATATTCCTAAGCAAACACACAAGTAAATTAGCTGGACATGAAAAACATGCAAGCATACACACAAATAATCAAAGACATAATTGTATTAATGTAGTAAAACACTTATCTTGGTGTAAGATAGGGTTTGAACCCTAAAATACTTGTACAAGACAGCCTTGGTTCGGTTTAGGTTTTACTCCAAAAGACTACACACTAATATCGAAAAATTGGATTCTATATATATATTACACATGCGACGGCGCCACTTTATGTTTTGTGACACCGTGGTGTCGCCGCCATTAGGGTTTCGTCTTGGCCACGTTAGACTTGCGACGGCGTCACCTTATGCTTGTGACGCCATCCTCTTCACTTCGACCGTCTCGGATTACATCTAGGCCGTCACTTGAAAATGGGAGTTTTGGCTTATGTCCCGTCACAAAGATCCTCCGACGGCGCCACACTTAACACCGACGCCACCTTATATTTTCAAGCACTTTGAGTGTCTCGATTCGACTTTGGCCATTTTCTTCAGATAATCGCGCTTTTCGTCCAAATAAGTGCCATTCCAAAGATTTTGCCTTCAAGAGACCTAAAAGTGAAAAGGAACGATATTAAGCAATAACGGATACAAAAGTGATCAAATAAGGGCTTAAACGACCCTCAAAAGGTACCTTTAAAACCTTATCAAAATACTTTGACACTTTCTTATCGACCTCAAAATTTTGGAACGTGAGATTGAATTTCATTCAAATAAAAGTTGAACATTTTCAATCGCCAATGGCGCGAGAACAAAGAGACATTCTTCGAAAAGACTTTACCCCATGTAAAAATTTGAAAACTTGTGCACTATATTGGGAAAGGGATTTTCACAAAGAACTCGGTCTCATGAAAACAGTTTTCGAGAAAACAGAAACATCCATTTCAAATACTAAACGTAAAAATAAATTGTTGAGAAAAGATGTTGATCGACTCTTGGAAGATGTTATCTGTGCTGATATCAATAATCATGTTGTATTACAATCTGTTGCATATGCATCTGATCATATCTCTGCTGATTCTGTTGATATTGTTGAGAATATTGATAATGTGCATCAGATCGAGTCTTTAAAAGTTGAGAATGAACGATTGTTAAATGAACTTTCAAATTCAAAACGCCGTCTTCAATGGTGTCAAAAAGATTGTCAAAATCGTGAAATTGCTTTGCAAAACAAAATTCACCAGTTGAAATAAAAAACGTTTAATCCTAAAATTGAGCAACTGGATGATCAAAACGTGTATTTGAAATGTCAAATCTCAAAATATGAACAAGAACTTGCAAAAGTTAAACAAGAATATGTTGTCATATTTGATTTACTCAAACAGACTCGAAATGAAGCATCAAACGAACTTGATCATTATCTTGCACACACTAAAGAAGTCATGAATTTTTCTCGAAATCTTCGCTCGAAAATCAAGATTTGGTGCATACTATCATTAAGTTAAGGAAATGTTAGGAAAGTATGAACAAGTTCACCTAGCATCATTAAGAAAATTGCACTGTAACACTTAGCAAACGTGAACCCGCATTGCCTCTTGACAAAACACAAGATACTAATGTGCTTCCTCATCAAACAGAATAGTTGCCTCTTTTCCAAATGTCTCGCACTTCACACCTAGGAGCAATACAAGGAAGAATAGGAAGTTGCGACCTAAGAAAAGAACAATAAAGAATGATGAAGTAGAAGAACACCCTAGGACTTTGAATAAGACTCAAGTTGCACCCACTTTAGATATTGCGTCGACAAATGTAATGAAAAAGTGTTGTAACGAATGCTAAACCTTTAAGTACTTTTGATATTCAGTCTGATGCTTCTTGTGTTATTTGTCATAAAAGTATACTTTCTGATTGTCATGACAAATGTGTTGCTAGAGCTATCTTGTCTCATTTAAGGAATCCTAAGAATCGGAATACCTCTAGGCCCACTAATGCTTCTAAGTCTGTGCTTGGTAAACTGCCCTCCTTAGATTCTAAGAAACCCATTGATGTCCCTGTAGTTCCAATATCACCTCCAAGGAATGTAGTACCACCTAGCGCATTCACTAAGACTAAAGCTAAGACTAGTTGGAGATGGCAGAAATGGATACATAATACACTAGGATTTAAATGGATTCCTAAAGTCATTGATGTGTGTATTTCTACTATAAATGCTTCGAACCTCTAACACTTCGGTTCCACATCTACTTCTATTCCATCCGTGTTGTCTGTGTGTAATGCAGTGATACAGATCATCCTTTGATTGTTGATAGCGGATGTTCCCGACACATGACAGCAATCTTAAACTGTTATCAAACTTTATTGCAAAGTTCATTGGCACCGCCGATTCGGAATGATCACTTCGCAACTATTATGGGCTACGGAGATTATATCAATGGCAATATCGAAATTAGCGGTGGTTTATTATGTGGAAGGCCTCGGTCACAATCTCTTTTCACCGGTCAATTCGTGATGGAGATTTGGAAGTTGCTTTTCGGAGAAAACTTGTTTCATTCGTGATCTACAAGGAAACGATCTAATGTCCGCTCTCGCAATTCTAGTCTATACACAATCTCAATGCAAGACATGGTTGCTTCATCTCCCATCCGCTCACTTTCAAAGGCAACATCAACAAAATCCTCGGTTATGGCAACCGCTGTCTCTCACATTTAAACTTTCAAACCATCACCAACCTTGCTCGACACAAACTTGTTGAAGGTCTCCGAGATTCCGATATTCTAAAGATCACCTATGCTCGCCTTGTGAACAAGGGAAAAGCACTCGTGCTCATTTTCCTTCAAAGGTGGAACACAACTCTCAACATGTGCTTCATCTTCTTTGTAAGATATAACTTTTCACATACACATCATAACATTAACACAATGAGCACATAGATGGTTTTATAGAGAAAGAGTGGGACATTCTAGTGAGAGAAACTAGTGGAATATTAGATTACCAAAGAATATCCAACCTCTACCTTGCAAGGTAGAGGGTATTTATAGGTTACAAACTAAACGACCTCCGACGGCCTCATGGATCGTGGATACAGCTGGTAAAGACCGACCTTCTTCCACGGTGTTGCACTAAACTATTTTACACTACTAACTAACTACATAGACCGTAACTAATGACCAATCTACGAGCTAACTTATGCTAGATAATAGTTGGGGTGACCGACTCTTTCAGCACTGGAATTTTCTAATTCCTAACAATCTCCCCCTAAGGGAGGTCACCCCATATTTTACATTTCAAATCCTAGCATTCTAGTCTTGACATTGTTCTTGAGCTCGTAGTCTTTCATACATCAACATTGTAAACTTGGTGCATAGGTGGTGCAACTTCAAAGACTGCAAAGATTTGTACTTAATGTAGGAGGTCCATTTCTGATTCACGAGATAGTAAATAAGAGCCAACTTTTGAGATCATCAGCAAACAACAATCTCTGAGACATTCATTGTGGTGTTGTGACTTTGGGACCGACATGCTCACATCATGGATCGTGATATCTTCTCATCAGAGTAGCGGAAGCATTTGTTGAATCATGATATTGGCGCAGCAGAAGCGTAAGCCCCGTGAAAATATCGAGTCATTGATGCACTAATCATGATTTCTTTTGAGATGAATGTGTTAAGTGAGCATGCGGCTATGGATTGACCGCTTCATTCGATCACCGCAAACGTCGGGCGCACTCGCATACAACAATGCTTAGCAACAAATCGCACGAAAGTGTCTTTGATCACTTCGTTGAATTGAGGTACACGCCCACGGTTCCCGCTGATCAAGATAAATCCGCCTGTGATCGTGTAGGATTCCAAAGAATCTCCTTGACGGGGTTTCGCGGTGCATTAGTCGTTCTCAAACCGAACGTCTCAAAGAAGACAACACGGAGTGAGTGAACCAAATAATTTTAAGTCCACCGATTGATGAAAAGAGATTTGAAAAGCGATCGTGTATTGCTCAATAGAAATTGTTTTTGCAATACAACGAAGGTTTTATTGAAAATCAATTATCAATCATAAAAATACCTTTGGTTTGAAAAATGAATACACGGTCGATGTGCTAAAGAAAAGAGTTTATAAGCACAAAGACCGGTTTTCAAAGGTATCCGTCAATCCCTAACTCGAACCAGTTTGATTCAAGAGATTGAATCGCCCCATTGTTTCTGCTCGGTTGTCACATGGTTGATCTATAAAATAGATCTCACATGCCACCTACCAGAGCTTGTTTGATGTTGGCTCCGAAGGCTTTCCATCTTCATTGTGAATATGTAAACATATCACTCGGATGTTCCGCAATACCACAAGGATAATGCGTGGACTCAAGATATAATCTCTTTCCACATTGTGTGAAAAGAGAGTCTTCATTGAAAGTGTCCTAATGAGATTTATTGATGATCTCGTGGCTCTAGACTCAATTTGTGCATATTTGGATCCTATAACGGAGACTAGGAGAGGTCTCCTATTTCAATATCAACCTTCTAAGAGAAAGTCGATAGATAATGTCGGTTCCCGTGAGAATGAAACAAGCCCTTTAAGAGGAACTTGAGTGGTTTGGAAAGTTGAAGTGCGATCGTCCATCGGGTCCATGACGTCTTGTCTTCAATACCGATGTTACCATCGGTAGCATATGAATTGAACCCGGTTTCGCCTCTAAGGTTGAATAAATGGAGGCTATTTCTTTTCACCCTTTTCACATTCAGCTCTTTTTCATTCTTCAACCCTTCAAGCTTACCGAGACTTCATAACTAGAACCTTGTTGGGTTTATTCCAAGACTAGCTCTGCCTCATCCGCACTCTTCCCATTTCTCATTTTTCTCCTTTTTCATCATACCTAAGGACTCTACACTAACTAGTGGATTGTCCTCGGTAGATCCCTCCGCTCGGCGGATCATGGGAACCAATACCTAACCTTATCATCCTTATATCACCGCACATAAAGTAAAGTTGGTCGGTCAATTTGGTATTGTTCATCCGCCATTGGATCCAATTGAAAACCATTTGAAAATCAATTCGTATACTTGTGATATATTATCAAAGCTTTTGTACCTAAATTGTTTTTGATATTTTTAGAACGAGAACTCCCCTCAACATGTGCATCAAGTATTGAAAATGTTTTGCACACGGAGGAAAGAGAAAGAATTTACTTTTGATTACCATTTTCTAAAGATATCAACATCACTTCCCATATTAAATCAAGTAAATAGCATTTCCGGAAGGATGAGGTTTCCATAAATTGCTCCCCTCAATATGTGCCTCGAGGTTGAAAAGGGTTTTGCACATATTAGAGGGAACCTTTATCATCAAAGGATTAGAAGCCATGTGATCAAGGTACTTTAAAGTATTTAAAGTGTCATGTACCCGATGACTTGAATTTACAAAGAGAGTTCTCCCCTTAATATATGCTTCGAGATTCAAAACTTGTTTAGCACATATAAGGAGAAGTATGCACAAAATTGGTCATCTTATCTTTTACCATCTTTCATATTTATATCACATTTTCTCCCGATCAAAATCTTAAATCCTTTGAGATTTTGGATCTCAAGTGATTTAAATAAGTATGAGAAAAAATATTAGTAGGAGAAAATGTGTCCAATTTTATATGATAAGGAAAAAAGGACAACACGATGTTTCCCTTTTTCACAAGGGGAAACCATAGTACAAATCCTAGCACTATTACATGTATCACAGCTTGTTCATATTTAATACACCACATATAACACAAAGTTAACAAAACATAAACGGTATTCAAGACGCCTTCATTCGCTTCTTTGAAGAAGTTTGTAGTGACCATCACGGAGCCTTCCACCAACAAAGCTTTCAAGGTCGGAAGATCCTTCGTGTCTTGAGTCTTCGACGGATTGCAACAATGAAATGTTCACACCTCTTCACGCCATCATCACCCGTAACGTAGTTTTAACCCAAGATCTCATATCAAGTTTGGCTTCTTTCACTCGTGTCAAGTTCTTCTTCGACCATTTTGAGCGCACCATCACTAAACTTGTAGAGTTCACATAGACGCATAAGCATACGCGATCCATATCCGCTCGGTGAAGATGACGGCTCTAGGAGTGTCAAGAACTTTGTATTCTCGATGAAATTCATGCCCACCGCATTCCATTGAGGACTTGTGAGGTTGACCTGGTTTGGTAGCTTTCAATGCCAAGTCGAAAGTCCTCAACTCGCTTCCGTATGACTAATCCTCGATCCAAAGAGTGACAACCAGAGAGGGCCTTTTCTCACGTGCGTGTAAGTGCTCGGTGTCCTTGAAGATTTAAAGATAGAGATCTTGAAATCATTTGGTAGAAGATGTTTGAAGTCGTTCTCTTCAATGGTATACACTTTGAAGTCGCTCTTTAAGGACAATCTTCTTCAAGTACTCATATCCATAGATCGGGAACATCTCTACACCGATAACGCTTAAGATTTGTAGTTTTGATCGACCTCATTGCGCCTTTTATCGGCACCATGTCTTTCAATGTAGAACATCTTCTTTTGAACCACCGATGGAAATACCATAAGACGCCGCAATATCATACTTATGTTCTTCATTTGCCCGCACTGATCAGAACCATCCGCTCAAGCCCCGATCGTAATAGATTGCGACTTTCATCTTTGAAATAGATAGAGCAGCCTTCTTTCCATGAGAGCGAGCACACGATAGTCCAAGTCGTGATTGAAGAAGAATTCACCGAATGGTTATCGACCGTGTTCACCACCAAGAGGAAGAGATTTGTTGACATTGAAGCGGTCGATTTGCTCACCGACTTGGTCATTCAAGATCTTATGGCATTCTTCCATCCGATATTGAAGATGGTTTGCATCGAATGGAAGACCTTGACAATTTCGTAGGCTTGTCCTTCTAGATCTCTTGGTGTTATGGAAGAGATACACTTCCGCTCACAAAACCATCTAATGAAACTTCCCATATCACCGCAGTAGTGCGTAAGAGAGTCTTCACCGGGACTTCATAGTTATTGGTGATAACGATGCCCAATTGTTGTCGGGAATCATAGAGTCGACTGGGATTGTCCATGTGGGTTCGGAGAAGGAGGTCTATCTTCCACAATGCGGCTTTGAATTGTGTCTCTAGAAGGAGCTACCCTGGATGTACTAGTGCGGTTCCCAGCCATGTAATTGTCAAACCAATCTTCTGATGGCTTAGGAATATGTTTCGTCGATGCATCATCTACATCTGGTTCTGAGTCAGCTAAAACTTGAGACTCTTCGTGGACCACTTGATCATCAGGAATTGAAGTGGATGTGGAAGTGAATCTTGAATCGATCGTCGTCCAGGCGGCAGATTTCTTCTGAGTACCCTGTTTGTTTGTAGAGTCTGATTGATTGGACGGTTTTGGGGTTGATGATGGTGGTTGTGATGGAGGTGAATTGGGTGTTGTCGAAGGATTCCCAGCTCCAGAAGTTCCAGCGCCTCCTGGTGGTGGAGGATCTTCGCGATCTTTGCGATCCTTCATCAATGTTTCCATCACAATTGTCCTTCTTTTCTTTTTAGCATTCTTTTCTCCGACTTCAATTTTAAACTGTTCATAATTGTCGAACTTGATGGATTCTTCAAGTGCCTCATAAAGTTTACTGTGAACCTCATGCTTGTCCTCTTCAGCCTCATACATCCTTTCACACAGGGCTGCTCTCATATCGGAGATGGGAGGTCCTTGAATCGTCTCGAGAAGTGGAGCCTCCATTGCCCATTCCACGGCATCCTTGACTTCTCCTTCAATAGCATCGAATCGCTCGGTGAAGTTGAGGTGCTCCAATCAGAGACACGATCCACCGGAGACTCAATGATTTAGGAAGTTGCCTTCCAAAGGCTTCTACCCTTTTAATGGTTTTATCCAAGAGTTGATCGACGTGAGAATCTGTGAGGGAAGTCGGTGGAGCCACTTCATCCGCAATTGTGAAGATGGGTTCGGAGTTGGTGGTGTTGTCGTTGGTGTTTGTACGTTTGATTGAGCAGCAAGGGAGGTGGAAGTGCGGTTGATAGTGAAGATGCAATATTGGAGGAATGGTTGAAGTATCTTCTTTGAATGCCGACATTATACATGGATTGTGCGAGTCTAAGGTTTTGTCATTAATGAATTGATCACCAAAGAGAAGTCATCATCAAGATTCTTAAGTGAAGATAGAGAGTTTGTAGACGATTTGGTTCATCCATCTTCAAGGTCTCGCCGGATCTTGTCCCAAGGTTCTCCGTGAGCCCTTTTGTAACAGAGTGTCAACATTCAACTCGATTGAGTCTCACCAAGTGATAGAGATTCCTTAAACGCTTGTGCACCACACCGTTGTTCTTTTACATGAGGTGAATCTGTTTTTCTCTTGACTCATATTGATTAGTGGTGCTAGAGGAGATGATGAGATGGTTAAAAGCATGTGAGCAGCTTGTTCAACACTTGCAACTCCTTTACCCTTGTCAAGTGTAATTGGGGCTGTTTGTGGAGGTGGTAGAGCGGGTTCACTTAACACAACTCCACCTACTGGAGCCTTAACATTTTGATCTTCAAGACTTTGCTGAATACCAAGTTGCAGATCAGCGTCATCCTCATCAATTAATCTGAAAGTATTCCTTGGCAACTCAGTGTTCTCATCTATTTCCTTTTCCACTTTCTTCTTCTTTTCTTTATGCTTTTTGGATGAAGATTCTGACTGATGAGATCTTTCACGCCTCTTTTAGGAAGAGAGGCATAGGATGCTTTAGAGTCGAGGTGGTCTTGGGAGCAGCTTGGTTGTAAAGGAGAGGTGTGACATTAGCGAGAGTTTGGTTGCACTTTTCATGTATTGCTTGAAGTAGTCCTTCTTCTTGATATCATCTCGTGAGAAGACGATCGAATTGGCAATCCAAATACTTCTTGATTCGAACCTCTAGGAACATATTTCAAGTTTCCTAAAACAAATTCATGTTCGCTTTGTGTAGAGTTGATTCGCACCTAGGAGTGAAGTTGTGAGTTTGTTGCAAATCATCGGATGACAAGTTTGGAGAATCGATGCTTTGGAATTACAAGTTTGTTCTCGCTTCTTCGACCTTGAACATTGTTCGGAAATAGGTTCTATCGATATGAATGTGTTCATTGATAACGAGAATTCTTCCCAAATACGATCTGAGACATTCACATCAACCCTATTAAAGATTCCCCATAGGATTTGCAAGATAGGAATTCTCACTTTATCGAACCCTGAAGTTTTCCCAGATAAGCATAAGTTCAGAATGGTTGTAATGGCTCTCCAGGGTTGATACATGTGACCCGTGATGATGTCAGATGCTCTTGAAATACTGTTCTGATATCCCAACCCAATAAGAAATACGATCAGATCGTCAGCACCAGGCGGAGATTCAAAACGAACGTCAGGGTCACATGGTGTGATTCCAAGAGCTTTGCTCAGAATATCAGAATCAATTGTGAACTCCATATTATCCAGCTTGCAAGAGTATCGTGCTGTGATTTTATTCCATTGAACGGTGTTCCAGAATTGTTGAATGTAGATGGTAGGAATTGAGCATTGCTTGGTAATAGCCCCGAAGAAGTTAGTGTTTTTGAGGATGTCAATTGAAACTTTGAGTATCGGATTTTGTTGAAGCCTTTGAAGGTCCACATAACAGTTGCTTTTACCAATAGCAGCCCATTGACTTTTGGGAAGGATTTCTTCGTCTGAGATAACTCTGGATGATCCCGACGAGTACCGCTCTTTTCGGGATTGAACTAGCCATTGATGTTCGAGTAGTCATACAATCAACAAGAATAGATGGGAACAAAGTTAGATAATACATAGTAAGTGAGACAAGATTGAGAGCACCCTTAAGACAAGGAGGTAGAAACATCAAGAAGTTCCTAACACATATGGAGACAGATAGAGGCAAAGATTGCAATCAGATAACACCTTTCAACTATATGATAACATAAAGATATAACAATGAGGAACATTCATATAGAAGAATGATTACATGACGAGCTTATAAGGGGTTTAAAGGGCAAAGAGTGCATAACTACGTGATCATGACATGAGCCAAGATACACATGTAAAAGTGATATAACACATATGTATGAGGCAAAAGAAACATTTGGCGATCGTGAGAGAACCCGGTACCTTTTGCCTAAACAGAGATGTTATAACAGCTACATAGAGTAAGTTGATTCAACAAGACGAATTAGGAGATCCTAGGAGTAGTGAGAGCGAAATCAACTTTAGCAACAACTTTGAACATTTTGAACAACCTTGACCCTAAGACTAATTCTCAATCATGAACATCATTATAAACTTGTAAAACAAGTCGTCATCTAGAGCCACGGACAAGTCATAAAAGGATTAGCTCTCTAAGTCGCTAAACTAATTTGCTAACATGTAAGACCAAGTAGCCATGAATAAAACTTAAACCAAGTCGCCACAAAGTAGACAACTAAGTCGCTAGGTAACACATTTGCTAACTTGTAAATACAAGTCGCTATCTGCTAGCTCGCTAACCAAGTCGCTAGGATAATTCGCTAGCTCGTAAAGTCAAGTCGCCATGTACAGTAACTAAGCCAAGTCGCTACAAAGTGGTTAACTAAGTCGCTAGGTTATTAATTCGCTAACTTGTAAATACAAGTCGCTAGTTACTAACTCGCTAACCAAGTCGCTGGAAATTAGTGAACTAATTCGCTGCTGAGACGTATTCGCTATGTAGAGCTCTAACTCGCCATGAAGAACATTCATACTAATTCGCTACCAAGAACAGTCTAACTCGCCATCAAGAACATTCCTAACCCAACCCATCAGTCCAATCCATTATAATCATCCATCAATGTATCCAACCAATATAGTCCAAACAAACAATATAATCCAAACGATATATAACACGCTCAATCATTTAATAAGTAACACACATACGATTTACAAAGAAAATCCGAACCTAAGCGAGAGGTCAACAAATCACACCACGCGAGCACGAAAGGATCCGAAATAGTGATAAGTTAAACACTAGACACTAAAGCATAAGATAGTAAAGATAATAGGAATCAATGCAAACCTTAATCTAAGTCGCTAGAAAGAATGAGAAGACGAAGAGAAAAAAAAGAGAGAGAAAAGTGAAAAGATTAGGTAACTCGCTAATGGGTAACTCATTTGGGGTTATACAACATATCTTAAGCAAGATGACACAATTGGTCCTTGTGGTTATAAATAAAGGTGGTAATTCGCTAATGCAACAACTTACACTATATGACAAGTTTGGTCCCTATGGTAAAATGAGTGAGTGGTAATAAAATGCTAACACGGATAGGACAACGCCTCTAGCATCGATTATTACATCGATCATCATGAAATAATTCAACATTTCAACACATAGGCGCTATTACGAAAGCACACATCGAAAGTATAACCGCTAGTCACACAAGGCGAAATCACCACATCATACAAATAACCAATCATCATAACCAAACACGCCAATGGTACATAAAATTAATCTCCCTCAATCAATGTCATCAAAGAACATTGATTGATATTAACCAATCCATTATACTACCAAGAATATATCAATTGTTCGAACTTCATCTATGATCCGTGCCATTATTGAATGACATTTCTAGGACCGTAGATGTTATCGATAACAAGGAGTATATTCATTATTAAAAAATGAAAGAAATGATAAAGTTTTGAAAGGAGTATATTCTCTCAATTTTTTTTTTTTTTTTTTTTTTTTTTTTTTAAATTGATTTATACACAAACATGGGAGAACGAGTCCTGATTCAAGATGAATAGGAGTCAATGTAAGAAGTACATCAATTCTGGCAAGCTATAGCTCCTGAATGAGCTATGTTCATATCTGAGGGGAACCAAGTCATGAAGTTCCTGATTGAGTTGAGCATTGTACCTGAAAAAGACTGAGAGCACATTGTACTTGAAGCACATGTAGACTTGTTCATAAAGGGGTTAGTGACATGTTTAGTCTCACATTTAGAATCAACACAGTATAATCCAGACGTATCATTACTGGGGATCCTATTAGGTTCTACAATCTTGAAAAGTTTACCCGGAATCCACTTGAGGCATGATTTAGGGATGTAAGTTCGTTTAAGTCCTGTATACTTAAATAATGCGCGGTGGGAATCCATTTGAAGCCACGATGAGATGAACTAAATGAGTGCACACCTTGTTTTGACTATTTGTCTTTTGTGATCCGAGAATTTCTTAGGGATTGATCCGTCGGACTATGTTTTGCATGATATCTAGTTAAACTTATAGCGTTTTTGACTTGTGGGTGATGTTCATTAGTCCTATGCTTGGGATTCATCATATCCGAATTAGGCAATGAAGTGGTGGTTTTGACAAAATGGACTTGTAATCAACTTGGGATGTAAGCTTAGATTTCAATGGTTTAGCTCTTTCAGACCTAAAGGCATTAGGTTGTTTACTAACTGTTCGTTTCAAGTGGTTCTGAACCGTTGACTTTCCCAAAGTTGAAGGTTTTGCAAACTTAGTGTTCATCCTATTTCCAGCATACTTCCTGAGCTCATTTTTTAGGGCCACAATATTGAAGCTCTTATCCTGAATTTGTGCTTTGAGGTCATCAATATCTTTCATCAATAGATTAGATTGATTGACTAATTTAGAGTCTGCATCCTCAAGGTTCTTTCTTAACTGCTCATTTTCTCTTAGAAGGTTGGACACACATAGAGCTAGTTCAGAATTCCTAGAATCTAGCGTATCACTCATCTCATGACGGTCACATTTCTGGGCTTCTGAAAGAAGAGATTTCAGATTTCTTATGGTCGAATCTTTGTCCTGAATCTGAGATTTTAACTGATTAATTTCAAAAAATTCTCTAAATTCTGGAAGTTCCAGATTACTACATCGCTTATTTGCATAAAACATTTCATCCTTATGTTGTATTTCAATTTGCAAAGAGATACAAGTGTTTTCAAGAATTGAAAATTTGTTTGAAAGCTCATCATATACCCTTTTTCAATCATGTTGCTTGCATTAGATTCGACAAAACAAAGATTGATTCCACATTGTCATGTTCGGGTAAGAGTCATGTACCTTTTGTGAGAATTGGTGTGATCGAGATAAGTGTACCTTGTCGATTGATACCTTTTCGGACTACGAGAATTTGAGATCGGTGTTGTTCTCTACATCTTTTTCCATCACGGTGAGATTACGCAAGCGGTGTCTTCTGTTGGTTCAATTGAATGAAGCATGACACGTCATCATTGTTCCATGGACACTCTTGACACTCGTTCAAATCCTTCACTTTGTTATTCTCATTAGCGGTTTCTTGAATGTATGTTTCCATATTACTCATAAGTTGAATAAATGAGTTTCGAACTCATGAATTTCCATTCCGTGTGTTTCTTGAAAGACATTCCACCATGATATCATCAAAATCGAGGAGTATTCTTCCGGATAAGTGGTTGAAATTGGTTGGCGATGGTTTGGAGGCGACATGAGAATCATCGAAGAGATCTTTTCTTTGTTAATTTGAACCCTCATCGTTCTAAGTTGAGCAAAACAGTTCTTGTTAAAGTGGGAAAATCGACGAAGGATAGCACAACTTGTTCGATCCATAGTTGTTGATAAGAATAATCGAGAAGTCGATCGAGATGTTGAAACGGCTCACCGGTGCATTCCATATTCTTAGTATTATCGAGGATATTAAGAGTGACTTATTTGAGTTATTCGATTGATCGACATTGAGTCATTAGGTGTGAGGTCTTGGATGGGCATTCGGTTTCACTATTACTCAGTCAGTGTCATAGAGAGCAAGTACTTTGGTGATTAAAGAATCCGTGATGACCGACATAGTGTTATTATGAATTACTCCCAAAATCTCTAGAAATTAAGAATCAATTCGCTACTAGTACTAATCCCAAGTCGCCAACACTAATTCGCCACCACTCTAAGTCGCTAGCTTTCCAATTCGCTAGCGGATGTAAGTCTCTAGGTGGTAACTCGCTACACACCAAGTCGCTAACCAAATTTTGACAAAGAATTGCTACACAAGTCGCTAGAGACACAAGTCGCTAAAGAGCAACTCACATCGACCAAGTCGCTACCACAAGTCGCTACCCGTGGTGGAGAGTCCACTACTTGTCCTTTAACTCGCTAGCTTTTAACAACGTAAGTCGCTACAAAATAATGAAGCAAGTCGCTATGAAGAAAGGTTATCCGTGAACTAACTCGCTACCATGAAAACCAAATAAACATCACTTTTCAATCCAAAACAACCCAACCAAGATGATTCAAGCTACCAAATGAAAACCTAAACACTTATGATGATTCTAAACACAAAAGTACCAACAAAATTCAAACTTTAACACTAGAGATCAACCAAATGATGCAAAACCACTAAACTTTTTCAAACTCAAAACCACCTAAAACCACTATAAATCCAAAGATGTGCAAGATATGATCTAACCATGGCTCTTGATACCAATTGTAAGATATAACTTTTCACATACACATCATAACATTAACACAATGAGCACATAGATGGTTTTAGAGAGAGAAAGTGGGACATTCTAGTGAGAGAAACTAGTGGAATATTAGATTACCAAAGAACATCCAACCCTCTACCTTGCAAGGTAGAGGGTATTTATAGGTTACAAACTAAACGACCTCCCGACGGCTGTGGATCGGGGATACGGTGGGTAAAGACCGACCTTCTTCCACGGTGTTGCACTAAACTATTTTACACTACTAACTAACTACATAGACCGTAACTAATGACCAATCTACGAGCTAACTTATGCTAGATAATAGTTGGGGTGACCGACTCTTTCAACCCGAATTTTCTAATTCCTAACATTCTTCACATGGATTTGTGTGGCCGTCTCGGCGCTGCAAACGATTAATGGCAAACGCTACATCTTGGTAATTGTCGATGACTACTCACGATGGACTTGGGTCTACTTTCTTTGAAGTAAAGATCAAGCTCCACAGATGATCATCACCTTTCTCACAAAATTCAAGTTCACTCGAACACCGTCCGCCAAATCGTAATGCACAAAGGAACCGAATTTGTAAACCGCACTCTTCGAGAAGTTTATGAGAAAGTGGGAACCGAGCATCGACATGTATTGCACGCATACACCGTAACAAAATGGAGTAGTTGAAAGACGAAACCGCACGTTAGTGGAAGCCGCAAGAACAATGTTAATCAATGCTAAACTTCCAGATTACTTGTGGGCGTAAGTCGATCAACGCATGCTATACTCAAAATCGCTCAATGATTACTAAACGCATACAACAAAACACCTTTTGAGCTTATCCACAACCATAAACCGAATCTCAAACACTTTCATGTATTTGGATCCTTTGCTACCCAAATAATGATCGTGATGACTTTGGAAAGCTCAAAGCCAAAGTCGACATTGAGTCTTTATAGGATATTGTGAAAATTCTAAGGTTTTCGGATTTGGAATCGTCGTACAAAGCGGTTATGGAAACAATCCATGCTAATTTTGATGAACTTACGAAATGGCTTCGAGCATAACACTTGGAACCGGTCACAACCGCTTAAACTTCCTCAAACCCCATCATCACCGAACTAAGCCCCAACTTACTCGTCAACAAATGGAAACGCTTATTTGCTCCGCTTTTTAGTGATGACATTGATGAACGTGCTCGGTGTATCCGTTGTTTCCATTTCTCAACCCGATCATACTCTTATACCGATACACCGCTACAACAACTACTATTGAAGAAGCACCACCAGTTGACTCTACAACAACAGATGAACAACCGCTTCCAACGACGTGAACCAAATGCCGATGTTCTTAATGAAGTACCCCACCGCAGATTTTGATCCAAATGCGTTTTTAACCCGTTTGCCAATGAAACTACTGCACCGATGTCGCGGAATCATCAACAAACCATTTGAATCCTCAAAATATGCACAATGTATACCAACATCAACCTCTACACATCGTTGGACAAAAGACCATCCTCTAGAGAATATTATTGGCAACCCGAATCAACCAGTTGTTACAAGACAACGTCTTCACACACGATGGTGAACATTGCATTTATGCTCTCACCGCTCACCAACTGAGCCTAAAAACATTAAAGACGCAATGACAAAAGACAACCGGATTGAATCCATGCAAGAAGAACTCAACCAATTCAAACGTCTTAAAGTATGGGAATCGGTTGAAAGACCAACAGGGTCTACGCCATTGGTCTAAAATGGATTGGAAGAACAAATTGGATGTCAAGGAACGAATCGTAAATAAGTCACGTCCGGTGGCTAAGGGTTATAAACGATGAGGGTATTGACTTTGAAGAATCATTTGCTCCGTTGCTCGCCTTGAGGTCGTCAATTTTTCTCGTTCATGGCTTATATGAACATAACGGTCTTTCGGATGGACGTCAAAGCGCTTTTACGAATGGGCAACCGAAAGAAACGGTTTATGTCGATCACCGGAAGGATTCGTTGATCCCGAGTTCCCGAACCATGTCTACAAACCGAACAAAGCTCAGATGGTCTCAAACAAGCTCCTCGGGCATGGTACGATAAGCTATCATCCTTCCTCATTGCCAATAAATTCACCAAAGGTTCGGTCGATCCCACACTTTTCATACAATATCACGGGCTCACATCTTAATCGCTCAAATCTATGGATGACATCATTTTGGGTCAACACATTTAAAATACTCAAATGCTTTTGCAAAATTAATGACAAAACATTTTGAAATGTCAATGATGGGTGAACTCACATTCTTTCTAGGAATGCAAGTTCATCAATCACCCCGTGGTATTTTCTTGAGTCACCCAAATATGCCCTTGAATTGTTAAACAAATTTGGAATGCAAAGCTCTGACACCTATGCCACACCAATGGCTCATACCAAGAAGCTAGATGTCGATTTACATGGGAAATTGGTGGACCCTACCAAATACCGCAATATTATTGGGTCTCTCATGTATCTAACACTAGCAGTCTGATATTGTTTTTGATGTATATCTTTGCTCCGCTATCGGTCGAGACCAATCGAAACCCACCTCTCGAGGCTAAAAGAATCCTCCGATACATCAAGGGAACCATTAACTTGGGATCCGTATCCGAAGGATTCGGTTTTGAACTAATAGCTTTTTCGACGCGATCACGCAGGATGCTTAGACTCACGGAAAAGTACTTGAGAGCATTACAATTTCTTGGTGATAAACCGGTGTCATGGCAATCGAGAAGCGAGGATTGTACATCGCCTCCTCAACGTAAGGTAATATGTAGCCATGTCGGCGTGTTGTGCTCAAGTCATTTGGATGACTTACGTGTTTGACAAAATCCCGATGTCTTTGCGACAATCGGAGTGCTATTGCGATCTCGTGCAACTCAAGACAACATTCAAATCAAAGCACAACGATCTTTGATATCATTTCATCAAGGACCACGTGGAGTGGTACGTTGAATTATACTTTGTGGGTACGAATATCAATTGGCGATCTTCTCACCAAAGCCTTAGCTCCTGCTAGGTTTAATGAGTTGGTCCACCGGATTGGTATGCGGTGTTTGACTCAAGAGGAACTGGATGAACTCTTAAAACATTCTTAAAACCCAACAAACACCAAAACATCTTTTGTAAATATTTTTCAAAACAAAATACAAAATTATAAAATCGATAAAAACAACAAAAATATTCTTCTATCTATATTTCTTTTAACATGGCAAGTACAAATCTTACATCAACACTCTAATCTTTCAAAATTCAAGATTTTTTCGATCAAGTGTTGAGGGGAGAAAACAAATATTTTCAGCTTTCATAAAACCTTGTACTTGCATGTTATCTTTTCCCTGTTGTTTCTTTAATAATGGTGGTCACATTTCTAATTTTCCGACACCCTCGGACTAAAATTTATAAACTTTCATTATTTCTTAAGTCGATGGGGAGTGTCACAAAATTCTTTCCAAATATTATTCGCTTGATAACCAAAATGGAAGTTATGGACATTGGATGTAAATGGTAAAGGTGGAGGGACCGAAGGGTCAAATGCTCAAAGTATTTTTATCAAAATACTTCACCTAACTTTTCAAAAACATTAACTCTTCACATTTACTTCTACACCTACCATATCCTACGCCTATAATTCGTTCCACTAATCCGTGTTTTGGATCATCATTTCGTAAGTGTTTTTGTGTCCTTAACATGATTATAAACAATGGTTTTGAATTGTTTTGAAAACCAACGGTTAGTTTTTCATCTAAGAGTGATTTCGTGTTCTACGCATAAGCGTATGAACACATAATCAAGAATGAGTGTTTGTGGTTGAAATGGTTGTGTCAAAATGTTTGTATAATATCAATGATACCATTTTTATCCTCAAAACTCACCCGAAACACTAATTGAATGATTTCAAAACTAGGGTTTATGCGCTCAAATTGGGTATTTTCTTATGTGAGTGTTTTTGGTTAATTAGTTGCTTATAAGATGTTGTTTATATGATGAATTGACTATATCCATGCTTAGAACTTGCCCAGAAACATCAAATGTGAAAGAATTGAAATTTAGGGTTTTAGTTCATACGAATTGGGTATTTTTGATTCATAGCATGTTTGATGTTAAAACTTGCATAGAACATCTCATTAGGCATCTAAGACATCCCGAAAACCTTTGGTGCATTTCATGTGGCTAGAATTTTAGTCGTAATTCTTGAACTTTAGGGTTTAGGTTTACGCAGTAATATGTGTTCTACGATAATCTGCTTTTATGAAATTTCATGATTTGATCCGAAAATAACCGAATGTATATGTTAATAATGGTGCTATGATGAAATTATTTCGTGTTTATTACGCGTGAAAATTCGTAATCAAGGGTATTTGCCATCTCACGATAAGGATCATCTTACGCAGTAGATGTTATGCGAAGAGAAATCTTACGCGTAACGCTTACGCCAGAAGGTTCTACATAAGGGACTACGCGATCCTCACATGAAGGATATGCGTAAAAAGGACCTCACGCATAAGGTTGACTCTCACGAGTAAGCCTTACGCGTAAGGTTCTATATACGCCACGCGTAAGCTCTACGATAAGGTCCTCTTTTCCCACGCTGCAATATTTTTACGCAGAAGACAAGAACCTCACGATAAGCTTACATTTACGCTGTATATCATTCCCTGCCACGCATAAGCTTTCCATTTCTATGCCTAAGCCTAGTTTAACCTTAATTATGAATTGTTACGCGTGCAAACTTGTAAATAATTAAATCATAACGCCACGAAACCAATAATGTCACTATAAGCTTAAATGTTTAAACAAGTTGTGAATAATAAGTGAAAACATGGACTTTAAAACTTAAAGTTAATCAACTCACGAAATTTATCACGACGCCATTGGACTATTGGACAAACAAGTGACATTGGACTTGTAACAATCATCGACATATCACATTCAATAATTAGACAATAAAACCATCTATTGACTAACATAATGTCTTTTGATATGTTGGTTCTTTTGGCTAAATATCTTTCAGATCACGACATGGACGCTCAAATGCAGAATGTGGATGCACCAAATGTTCTCACCATTGCTGATATCTTCCATAATGGCTATCCGATGAAGATTGGAAAGAACAACCTCCGTGTTGATTTTGATATCCTCACATGCTCAGAGTCTTCTTGCTTGATAGCAGTGGACATTATGAAGAACCATTCTTATCAGAATATGCTCACCAACTCGCCACAGCCCCGAGATCTACATACAGCAATTACGCACACAATGAAGCGGATCAAAGGGCAAAATGTTGTGACCGTGACTCTCAATCACAAGTAAGTCACCATCACACCAAAGCAGACTTGGGCTATTCTCCTCATTCCCGCATTGAACCAACCGAGTACAACGCTACACCTTCTCAAGAGGTCATTCGCAATTCATGATCGACATCGGTTATGACGGCTACGGGGGTAATCACCAAGCACTCTTACGTTGATCTCAAGAATATCCATCACCCGAGAACCCTCTTCATCATCATCACAAAATCTGCTTACGACGGGATAGTGGTTATGAGCATCCCAAGCTCATGGAACTACGATGTTTTGGGCTTTGGTCAACATAAAACATATCGAAGTTGAAGCTCGATATGGGATGACATGATGTCTTTCCTCAAAAGCGAGGCACCAAGATCCCATACAGCAGATACACAAAATCTGCCGATCCAAAGAGCTCTTGGGTTAAATCCGATATTCCCTTGAGACTCGACGACCCAAACAATCACTCAATGTTGTATGAACCTACTCTAACAATCGATTTAAGGAATCAACAACAAAGAAACAAGGTGCTATGTTGCGGATCACCTTCTCTCGATGAAATCAAACAACTTTTACTCATACAAAAGGTATCCGTAGCGGTTGATGAAGGCAAAGTTAGTTTTCTCGATGACAAGTCTTCGGCACACCTACTAGGAAAACCAGAGAGGCAGGCGAGAAGTGTTGCAAGCATTGAGAGTCAAAGAAAGTTCCCAAGAGGAAACCTCCACTCAAAAGGAAAGTTCCCCAAGGAAGTTGTTCCTATTCCCATTCCCAAGTCCGAACCGCAAAGAAAGCTAGTGGATGAAAGCTCGATGAAACCGAATCGGACGAGGAGGTCACCTACTCAAACTCGCAACCGATGTCACTCCAACAAAGGCTAAACCTCCCACCAAAAAGTCGACCAAGGCAAAGGGAAGACTCAAGATTTAATCATGAAGAAGAAAGCTCGATGAAGAGACACCGGACATCGACTACGGTGAAGAAGTTCAAAATCATTAGACTCCAACACAAGGAAAAAGAGTTTGAACAGAACAAATGTGTGGCCCCTGAGGGTCAAGTGGTGGTGTCCAACTACACCAACTCCTCGATGCGGTTAATCAACCCGATAAGGGAGTGGTGCCACCACTCTTGAGCAACAACAACAAAAGCCCCGGAGGATTCTATTGATTATGACTTTGAGGAACCCGAAAAGGAGAAGTCCGAGAAAGAAAAGGTCGATGAAGAGGTCGCAGCCAAGCCAAAGCGGAGGAAGAGGCTCGGATTCAGTCAAGTAAAGGCTAAATTTGGACAAGATGACAAAGTAAGTTATGATGATTATCTTCTTGACACCCTACTCGCTTTAAGGAGGAAACTTCAACCTCCTAAGGACCCCGAATCACCTCACGACTCTTCATCATCGATTCGCCTTCTCACTCTTCACCTCCACCATCCAAAGGAACAACCGATCCACATCCAAATGTGGAAGAAACCTCTGAGACTCTTGGATATCTCGGGCAAAGACAAGGATCGTTAAAGTCATCAAGCGGTGTCGAAGAAAGACGTGCTTTACAAAACCGAATTTTCTCACCGACCGGGTCCAAGATCTTCATGACGAGAATGACAAGATGTCGATGAAAGGAGTACATCCAAGTTCATGCAACGTGATCTTCAAGGGAAATGAACGAGATGATCAAAGGTTACACTCACAAGTTCCTTCTTGACATCGTTCCTGGTGTGACAAGAGAAATGTACACCAAACAACTCTATCCGAATCTATTGCATTTGGCCAAGAAAACTATGAGATCAACACCTATGACAGTAAACATCAACCCAAATGATCCCATAATATTCTCAGATGCTGAATTGGTTTCCAGGCTGGTATCTCAAATGTCTAAACGATCTGCAACATTTACTTCTTACGAAGGTAAATTGTTTGAAGCATTGTTGGAATACCAACTCAAATCAGCATGCCTAGAAGAAGCTCAAAGGCCTAAACGTCCAAGAGACGATGAAGACAAGGATAAGGATAAAAATGACGAGCCTAACGTCCAAAGCAATCCGTGAACCATCATCTATGCCACCACCACCTCAAGGACTTCACCACCAAGACGAGCTCCTCCTCGCTCTTCATCGACAAACCTTAGGACTCGAGTTACCACCCCTGATCGAGAAAACCAAAGATCACTTGAGTATATTGGTGGTGACGATGAGGAAGACCCCGAGCCCCAACAACAACCCACCTCTCCCGGCTCAACAAAGAAAACATCATCCTCATCAAAGCCAAAGAAGAAGAAGAAATCTCCTATATCGGCGTCGCCTCATGGCTAGACGAAGATGACACCGAGTTTGAATGGTTCTCTACACTTGTTGATACCACTCCCGCTCTTCGATGATCCATATATGGTAGAAGGTCGACGTTGGAGCAAGCTAAGTTTCGCAAGAGAAGTTCCGTGTGAAGAAGATGACGAAATCGAGTTGAAACGAATCAAGAATGAAGCATTTCAACTACTCAAAGACATTTCGGAAAGTGCTATTGAAGTTGAATATTACCTTGAAAATATAGCACGAGCCATGTCTAACAACATTGATTGGCTCAACCTCAAGCAAACATCGACTTCACCAAAAGAGACAACCTCCATACTACACCGATCGGTCTAAACCTCTACCAACGATTGGCACAACCGGATCAACCTAGGATTCCATTTCGCTATTTCTTTAACAAAGATTTGGAATTTCTTCTACACGGTAGCAATGGTTCAAAGAAATACGCTACATCACTTACACTTCCGCTCCCACCATATACTCCAACCGCATAGCCATCAAAGAAAAGGCTACCCACATGTTTTCCAACAGCGTGGAACGGTATGATATTGATGCAATGTACGGATTTACCATTGGCGTAACGACGAATCTACTACAAAAGTCGCCAGTTCGAAAGTCTCCACATGAAGTGTACAATGATAAAGGGATCGTTCTTTGTTAAGCATGTCACTCTTTCGCCTAAATGGGACTACACCTTCCTCAAGAATATCGTGGTCAAGAGACAAGACGAAGGGACTATGAATTCGTGAAGTGGACGATTTCATAACTTGTCTCTCAAAAGACTTAAGATCTCATGCTCTTGCAAATGAAGATCGAGAATGTGGACAGTTCCCGGTCGAATGTCCCAGACTCAATGGTGTGTTAAACACCGATCGACGATAGATTGATCACTAATGATAGCGATCGACAAGGAATAGAATTTTACACTACCTAAAAAGGAAATAAATAAAAGCGACTTAAATGCAAATTAAGAAAACTAAAAGATAAAAGATATTAAATAAACGCTATCACTATTTTTACAATGATGTTTATATGATTTTATGAAATAAAATATCTTAAATAAACTATCTTAACTAAAACGTAAACTTAAATTATCTAAAACGTGACTTAAAATGAAAACGCATATTATTTACGAAAAATACACTCGCGCAAGATAAAACGTAAAATTTATGAAATAAAGGGCCTACAGTAGTGAAACCAATTTTCACGCACTAAATGACAAAAGAAAATTTTAGAAAAAGATTTATATTTTTGACTTTTATATTTTTATTATGAATTAAAATGGTTTTAATCTAATTTAATTATTAAAGGAGATACTAAATGATTTTAGAAAAATATGAAATTTCAGAGTAAAATACTGTTAAGAGGATCATCACCGGATAGAAGAAAGGTTGTGCGAAAGGACCATGTAACTACTTTGTAGGTGGTCGCTAATAACTCTCAAATATCAGCAATGCTCGTATTCCTAGAAAGATTGATGGACTACACGGTACCCTTAAGCTGTTTCAATTTCATATTAATTTGGATGTGTGATTTTATAATATTAAAGGGTGACAATAAACCGAAAAGACCCTAGGGCGGTTGGTTGTAGAGGTGTGTGTTGTGGTAATGCTAAAGGTCGAAAGGTCGAATCCCACCCGCCCTTTTGAAAACTTATTTTTTTTTCAAACTTTTCTTTTGCCATTTATAAATAAGGTGAAAATAAGAACTTTTGTGAAACAACTTTACCCAAACCTTGAAATAGGAGTGTTTCAAGTAAAACCTATCATTCCTTTCATTTTCAAGGTTTTGCTCAAAACCAAACTTCCATTTTCAAAACCTCAAAAGTTAGTATTACTAAAAGAACTTACAAAAAGCAATCCAAAATTAAAATAAGCACTCTAGGAATATTAATAAGCTAAAAGTCACGTGGAATGAGCAACTAAAAGGAATAATAAGCGCTTAGGGAGTCCTGCTAAAATGAAAACAAGCATTCAAGGAAATGAGGAGCTACCTAATATGTTAAATAAACAACTTGTGAACTAGGCTAAACTAAACTGCTAAAACTTTGTTCACAAAATTGTTCTTTGTGATAATCTTCCCACAAACTTCGAAATGGTCATATTTAATATCAAAACGTTATCAAAATAATATTTATATGCCATTTTGAGGGGAGAAAATTATTGTGATAAGAAATATGTTGATTTGCTATTGAATCGTCGTGTGAAAAGACTAAACCCATGATTAGACGGGATCCGACGGTCATACATTGAAAAGATTTGTCTTCCAAAGACTTATCCAAGTAAATTGTACCTATTCGAGAAGCTCTTGATAGACATGAACTTTGACGGGTTTGACAACCTTCGAGGTTTGTCCACACCTTCAAGGTAGTTATTAGAGCTAGTTGTCACCTAAAACCGACAATGTAACTCTCTAACTATGCAACGTAACCGTGTCCTCGGGAATTGTCTATCTTGAGTCGATCAATTCAAAAGTGCGCACTCTTCTCTCACCGCAGTGCAGATTGCCTAAACACTTAAGCACGTGTGGAGGGGAGTATTTCGCAAATGATCAAACTCTTACAATTGGTACAAAATTTTTTCAATCATAACCACTTTGAGAGATTTTCAAGAAAATGGTTTTATGGCAACATAGGTTAGTCATGGAGTTATAAGGTGACTAAGGTTAGGAATAACCGTCCTATGATCCGCCAGAGTGGAGGGATCTACCCAAGGACATCAAAAATTGTTAGTACATAGAAGTCCTTAGGTATGATTATAAAAAGGAGAAATGGGAATCGGAGAAAGAAGGAGTTGAAGAATTAAAAGAAAAGCAAAGAAAATGGTGAAAAGAAATAGCCCTCCAGTTATTCAACTTAGGGCGGATAATCGGTTCAATTCATATACTCTTGGTTGTCACTTAGTGACACCGGTATTGAAGATTAAAAGTCGTCATGGACCCAAAGGCGCATGCACTAAACCTTCTTAGCCACTCAAGTTTCTCCCAATGAAACTTGTTTCATTATCACGGGAACCCTATGTAAACTATCGGCTTTCTCTTAGAGATTCTGGTATTGAAGAGAGACCCTCTCCTAGTCTCCGCTCAGAAAACCAAAGTGCACTATTGAGTCTAGAGCCACTAGATTCATCAAAAGATCTCTTAGGTACACTTGACAATTCATCGCTTGTCATTCAACAATAAGAAAGCAAGTGATATACTATCGTGTCCTTCATGATCTTAGCAATCATCGAGAACATTTATGAGAGGTTCATATGTGATCCTCGGTGATTGAATGGAAACTCCCTGCCGGTCAACATCAAACACCACGGCAAAGTAGTCACTTCGGTAACTCCCGTGGATTACGCTTAGTGTCTCAAACGGTCTACAATCATGAGGTGATGCTTGATGTACCTCGACTCATCCGAATCAGAGGTGTACTTCAGACATCGTGTTATCTCACTTGTGGGACTCAGGTTCAGAACGGCCTTTGTGAGAATTAGAGATGTATTTTCACACTATCTCATTAACACCTCGAAATTCAAATTTGTAAGTGCTTAATCCGCTTATTACTAACCGTGTGTATGTTTTCTTATGGAAGCTCGGAGCGGACCGATCGTTGATAAGGTTTTAAAGGTACCATTTTGAGGGTCGTTTAAGTCCTTATTTGATCACTTTTGTATCCGTTATTGCTTAATATCGTTCCTTTTCACTTTTAGGTCTCTTGAAGGCAAAATCTTGGAATGGCACTTATTTGGACGAAAAGGCGAATATCTGAAGAAAATGGCCAAAGTCAAAATAGAGACACTCAAAGTCTGAAAAAAAAAGGCGGCGTCGGTGTTAATTACAACGCGGGAGGATTTTTGTGACGATACATAAGCCAAAGCCCTATTTTCAAGTGGCGACGTCGGGCTTTAAAAGAGTAGGCCGTTGCTACTCGGGACGGCCTAGATGCGACCCACGGCGTCAAAAGTCAAGAGGACGACGTCCACGGACATAAGGTGACGCCGTCGCAAGGTTAACGTGGCCAAGACGAAACCCTAATGACGGCGACACGGCGGCGTCACAAAACATAAGGTGACGCCGTCGCATATGTAATATTATATATAGAATCCGAATTTTTCGCTTTTAGGAGAGTCTTTTGTGGAGTAAAACCTAAAACCGAACCAAGGGTGTCTTGTACAAGATTTTAGGGTTTCAAACCCTATCTTACATCAAGATAAGTATTTACTTCATCAATTTAATTATGTCTTTGATTATTTGTGTGTATGCTTTCATGTTCTCCATGTCCGCTAATTTATTTGTGTGTTTGCTTAGGAATATGAAACTTAATTATTGAATATTGATTGGTTGTTTCTTATCTTAGTTGATTAATGATCTAGTAATGCGATAGGTCATTCGTTGTGTACTTAATGCTTGATTCATCTTTGTGAACCTTAGAATATAATTACCTGAGTAGTTGTAAGCTAAACCATCCAAAGAGTGCCTTAGAGTAAGAGTTTATTATCCCTAGTGGGTTTTGTTGACGAGACCCTTTGATAAGTTCAAAGAGTTAGGGAGAAACGCATACCCTATAACTTTAGACACACAACGCAACTAAGAATAAGGAAGTGACAACTCAACCATCAATAGGAGATAATTAAGGAGTAGTAAAACCTAAGTAAACACATCTTTAAACTATCATACGAGCACAAATTAATTAGACATAGACTACCACCACCTTAGTTTAGATAATTAGATAATAGTAGAGTAATCGGTGAAATACCAACCCCCAATCCAATACCCGAGATTCGTACCTTTCAATTTCCTAAAAAACATAAAAAGATAAAAATAATCTTCCTCAACCTTAACCTTAGCGTAGTAACTTCTCACTAGCATTCCTATTCCCTAGAGAACGATATCAATACCCGTGGCTTACCCTAATTACTACACTACAACGATTAGGTTCACTTTGCCTAGGTGTTATAAAACTTGCTCAAGAAAAGGAAGTTTCCTTGACCCCGAGCGGCGTGTGGCGTTATCAAGTTTTGGCGCGCCACCGGGAATAGAATAGCTAGTTAGTAGTCCACCTCGTTTAGGTTCTTTGCTTGATTCCTATCAAGTAAATTTTTTTCATTTTAGCTTCCTCTTAATCTATCCTCCTTCTTGTGACTTTTGTTCGTAACACCCATCACTTTTCATCATAAAAGATGATAACCAACCACCACTCATCAACCCACCACCAAATGACCCGCCAAGAGCCCGTACTCTTGGTGAATACTCAAGACCAAGCCACCTAGGCTATAGGAACACCATTGAGCTTCCGACCAAGCCCAAACTACGGCCTGCGATCCGACACCATCCGGTTGGTGCAAAACGGATGTGCATTCCATGGACTTCGTTCAAGATCTAAATCGACATCCGAGGATTTCTCAAAATTGTCGATTCCATCGACCTTGATGCTACTACTCGGGAGACCACGCGCTGCGTCTCTTCCAATTCTCTCTGGGACCAAGCTAGTAATTGGCTTGAGCGACTTCCCTTTGCTCCATCTCAAGTTGGGATGATCTTACCTCTCGCTTCCTTGCTCAATTTTTCCCACCGGGAGAACCACTAAGCTTAGGAATGACATCTTGATGTTCCAACAACGTCAAGGTGAATCTCTCTGAAGCATGGACCCGATTCAAGGACTTACTTCATAAAGTCCCTCATCACGGAATTGATCTTTGGCTCCAAGTCCAAATCTTTTATGATCATGTCAACTTCCCACTAAGCGATCCATTGACCAAGCGGCGGTGGAAAACTTAGTGATCTCACCGCGGAAGAATCATTGGGTATAATAGAGGACCTTGCCCTCAACGACAACGAAAGTTGGGATGACCCCGTGAGCTACCTAAAACCGTCAAGGCAATCTCCTTGCCTTCCATCGACTCACAACCTTCCGACCGTGGGATGATCGAACTTGAAGATCAAGTTAAATTCCTCATGAGTTCCTACAAAATCCTAAGTCCTCACGTCAAGTGAATCAAATCACTCTACCTTGTGAGTTATGCGGTGGTCCCCATGACACTCGTGATTGCACAAGGCTCCCGAACAAGCTTTGCGGACTACGCCTCCATGCGTACCGGCGGAGCGGGAGAAGTGGTACACTTTCAAACCCGAACAAAACAACTTAGGAAACTCGTATAACCCCTCATGGAGAAATCACCCTAACCTTAAGTGGAACCAAAACTCAAGCACACCCCAAAGCTCATCTAGTTCACCCACTAGGTTCAATTCTCTTATCACGGAACCCCACTAATCTTAAGGCAATCGCATCTAGATTTTGTCATCCCAAGAGACTCGATTGAATAAGCTTGAAACCGATTTTAAGAAAAACAAAGCGAGATGACAAACAAGCTTGATGCCCTCTTAAAAGCCTTCAATGAGCGGAAGTTGGAGCACTCCCAAGTGATACCATAAAGAACCCAAAATTGAATTCGATTGCGTCGACTTCATGTTCTAGTTCACTATGGGAGAATGCACATCTATGCCCCTCACACCCGACGGTTCACTCGGTAAATGCTATCAAAAAGGGTTCCAAGCCATCCAAGAGGTACCAAGGCCCGGCACCATTGATAGAACCCCCTCTTGAGAAACCCGTCAGCCAAGAATCCAAACCTAGTTTAGAGGAGGAGTACAAGGAATTCCATCAAGAAAAAGCGATTCTTGAAGTCTTAGCTCATGCACCTTATTATAATGCTTTGAAAGAAAAATATGAGTTAGAACTTAGGCTTGGAAAACATGGGTCCGCTTTTGTGCCAAACAACTTACCTAAGAAGTTAGACGATCCCGGGATATTCACTCTTCCGTGTAGGCTTGGAACTTCCAAACCACTCGACGCCTAGCCGACTTAGGGTCATGCATCAATCTTGTTCCGTTGTCCTCCATAGAAGCCTTAACTTAGGTAAAATAGAACCAACGAAACCATCTTAGGTCTAGCGGACGGTAGTGTGGCACGCCTGTAGGAATAATAAAGGACATGGTAGTACACGTGGGAGAGTTGACTCTTTTGGCCGATTTTCATGTGCTAGACATGAATAAGGACCCGACATGCCCATTACTAGTAGGAAGAGGATTTTTAGCTACCGCTAGTGCCATCATCGATTGTAATATGTCCAAGATAGTGGTAGGAGAGGGAGTGCTAGATCGGTTCGATGTCAAAAAGCATACGTACTACAAGGATGAGGAAATCCCACAAGAGATTAGGTTGGATAGAGAGCCTTCTAGATATGGACCTTGGATTGATAAGAACCTCATAGGCCCCAAAGACCTTTTACCTAGATAAAGCCTTCACTAGTAAAGCAACTTTCCAAGAAAAAGAAATGGCTAGGGACATGGAAGTGAACCCGTTAGTGGGCTTAGTATTTAGGAAGATGGCCGAGTTCCTAGGAAGCTTGCCGTTAAACTTGTCATGAATAAGTGGAAAGTTGAGGAATCTAAACACAAATGGGATTGGGATAGACCGCCTAGTGATGGTAATGGAGAGTGGCACATTAGGATAAAAATCTATGATCCCGATGGTGAGAAGTTTGAAAAGACATATTTAACCGAGCGTACTACTAGGAACTTGAATGATAAGTTTGATCCTTACGACATTGTTGAGGATAGACTTACTTATATCGATGCGTAGGGCACGACTACGAGTCTAGCTACAAGACTCTTAAATAAAGAAAAGCGCTTCGTGGGAGGCAACCCATGCTTAATTGTTTGCTTGTTAGTGTCATATATCTTTTATTAATTGTTTATCCTCATGTTTAAATTTGTAAAAATGCTTTATTTTGTTTTTAACCTTGTCTTAATTGCATATAAAGGTATTTTACATAAGGGATAAGTGTAGGGAGGATTACACACGTTTTCAAAAGAAACGTAAACATGAGAATAACAATTAAATAAAAGCTATATATGTTTGTTCGAGTCAAATGCGTGTATCGAGTCATAATGGATGTTTTTGCGAAATTTTTCCAGATTCTAAAGATGTAAATTTTCCGAATTTTTGGAAAATAGCGAGCAGTTTTTTCGGGATAACGTGGCGTCGAGATTGCAACTGACGTCGGGAAGGAGTAAAACATCGATCACTTTTTCTCGTTTTACGAGCTACTTATAAATTTTGAAATTTTCCGTGTCTTAATTT